>LFZN01000119.1:138320-153243 GCA_001578235.1 Pseudocercospora eumusae | reverse complement strand
CCGTCGGTCGGGTACGCTATAGCTTCTTCTCCTTCGCCGCTAAGTTCTTCTCGAGGGTAGTCGCTAAGCGATATAGCTCCTCTCGATCCTTAGGAATAATATTATAGTCCGTAACTACGATACGTAGTTCGGGCCGTAGGCGGGAGAAGTAATAGAATAGAAGCTAATTCGGGGTATACGCTTCGAGCTATTCTTCTAAGGTCTCTATATAGAGAAGAAAGCTCCTTACGCTTTAATTATTACGCTACTTAGTCTCCGTATACTTCTCGTATACGTCTAGTAGGCGGGTAATCGGGTTATCTAACTCGTTTAGGAGCTAGTTAACGAATTATTACTACGTTCGGTACTCCTACATAAGTTTAGGTAACTTCTCGTTACGAATCTACTATCTCTACTATAGCTAGCTCGCTATGCCTTCGAGGAATTATATAGCGTAGGTAATCTTAGACCGATCTAACTTATACGTATATAGCGCTTAGAGAAATATAATCTCGCACGCTATTACCTACTCCCGATATTCCTTTAGGCTCTTACCCTTATATATCGGAGGGTCCTTAATAGTTCTCTTAGGTACTAGGCTATAATTAGTAGTAGAGGCTATACGTTTATAAGACTCCGCCTAGGGTCCGCCTACTCTCTCTAGTAGGGCGGTAGNTAGTAAGCTTCTTCTTTAGAAGGGAACGCTATTAGGCTTTCGCCTCCGTATACCTTACGGCTAGCTCCTCTTCGTTATCTTCCTCCTCGCTATCCCCCTACGCTACCCCTAAGACGTTACGGACGAAGTCGTCTTCTTCGACTTCCTATACCCGTAGTTTACCTACTAGGAGGCCTCTATACATAGTAGCGTCCTACGGTCCATCGTTACGAAGTTAGCCCGTAGGCGAATCTTTATTACTACTTAGCTAGTCCTCTACTAAAGGAGCCTGCCCCTAGCTAGCCCTATCGCCTATAGATAGTACATTATTATTACTTAGCTACTAAGTACCTATACGAGTAGTTCTACTACTTTTTAGAGGCATATCGGACCGCTACCCTTAGTAGAAAGGTTCGAAGATTATTATGTAAGGATATCGTTAGAAGTAAGGGTATATAACACGAGTATTAGGTTTATGTAACGATGTAATAGCCTCTATTTCGTATATTAGAATAATCTTAGAGATTCTAAAAGAGTAAGAGACCGGGGCCCTTCTATACCCCTACACCTCGAGGACCGCCGTCTATCCGCCTATACGGCTTATCGCGATCCCTATCGGAACGGGCGATCGCTATTAGTACGAGCGCTCTCGGCTTATCGCGATCCCTATCGCACCGCCGTCTATCCGCCGTCTATCTACGTAGCATACGCTCGGCTTATTACGACCCCTATCGCGACAGGCCGCCCCCATTGGCCCGCAAGCGAACCAATGCCAGGATTCTTACATCCGGTTAGCCTCTTCCTAGTTAGCCCTCTTCTAGTTTAGTTTAGCTTCGAGGTCCTATTCCTAGGTAGCCTATAGGTCGAGCTCGGTCTATATTAGTAAGTAGTCTAACGAGGATTCTATATCTATATTTACTATATATTTTCTAACCCTTTCCCTAATTACTTAGGTTACGAAGTAAAGGTCGATTATACTTTTACTTAATCTCGCCTCCTACGTAGTAAGTCCCTTTAGGGTTACTATCTCTATACCTTCCCTTTCTATTATATCGATTAATCTTCCCGCTAGAAAATAGTATACCGGTATAAAGTCGGAACCTTAGAGTAAGTAGTAGAGATTAAAGTCTCCTACGACTATCTACTACCGGTCGTTCTTTATTATAGTTAGGATCCTTATTAAGGTATAGAGTTAGGTACTACTTCTTAATTCCGGCGGTAGGTTATAGATGTAATAGATCTTTATCGGGCCTTAGGTAGTATATATTCTTATCGTAGTCGAGTCTCCGTCCTCTTAGTCTACGGGTTCCTATAAATCTATAGAGATCTCCTTACTAATATAGATATAGGTTCTTAGCTTTCCCGTCTAGTATATAATTATGTAGTATCGTAGATCCTTTACCGTTATAGGTTTCGAGGAGTATAGGTTTAGCTATAGTTCCTAGATCGCTATAACGTAGTAGTATTTCGGTTAGAGGGCTTAGAGGAAGCTTCGCTATACTTTATCTTTACTCTTATTAACGTTATACTATATAATCGTTAACATCGTCGTATTATTTATTAGGTTTAGTCTATCTAGTCCTATTAGTTTTCTCCTTAACTAAGGATCTCCTCCTAGGGGGTATCCTTATTTGTTTAAGGTACTATCTAGTTAAGTTTCCTTTAGTTAGGGTCTCTCCCTACCTAGTCGATATATCGCGGTCTTCCTATCTAGGGGTAGTTCCTTACGGTGGGGGGGGGGGGGGGGGGGGGGGGGGTAGTCTCCTCCTCCCTTTATCTCTTATTCGGGTTATATGTTCTTTATCGGTTTAGCTCGTCCTATTCGGGGGTATAGTACCTCTACGGCGAGGTCGTTCTAGCCTCCCTCGCTCTCTCTTAGGCTCGAATTCTTACTAAGTATTCCTTAGCCTACGGGGGGTACTTTCTTCCGTAGTTTATATACCTTATATTATCTTTTAGTTCCTTATACTCCTTTATTTAGTATCCTTATATATAGTAGGAGCACGTGTTTATAGTCTTTAGGCACCTTACTACTAGGTATCCGTATTACTAGTACTTATAGTACTATAGGATCCTATAGGTATTTATATAGATTTCCGTATCTATCCTTTCGTAGTCTTAGAAGAGTCCCCTTTCTAGGAGTATATTAGCCTATTCTATATTTCCTACCTATACGATAAGTAATAACCTCGTCTTCTTATCCTCGATCTTTCTTTTAACCTATACTACCTTAGTAATTTAGATCCCTAGGTATATATATTAGTTTTCCTTCTAAAGCTAGGTAATATTATCTTATATTTTAAATATTCTAGTTATGCCGTAGGCTATAACTATAAACTACTAGCGCGAGACCTTCGCTATCTTTCTAATCTTTATTATCTACTCCTTCTAGGTTTTAAGCTCCTTTATATCCCCTTCTACTACCGTATAGAGCTTAACTACTCCGCGTCTATCTTTCTTTACCCCTATAATCTCTTTTATCCCTATCTTTTAGACGATTTCTTTCCCTATTATCTTATCGAGGTCCTCTTATTCTTAGGGGTCTATAATATAGACTTTAATAGCTATCTTCTTCTCCTTTAGACTAGCTACCTACGCCTATATGCCTTAGTTAGTTCTCGGGGCTAGGAGAGCCCCCTTCTATACCTTTACCGTAGCCGTTCCTACTACCTTATCGACTATTATCCTTATGTCGTTCTTTAGTACTTTTAGCCCTCCTAAGAGTTCTACTATTATTATCTTTAGCGCTCTTTCTAGAACCTCCTTATCGGCCGCTATCGCTATCTCCTATACCCTCTTATACGTTTCCCTCTACTCGCTTCCTTCGCCCGGGGGCCTCGTCGTCGTCGCCGTGGTCGTCGCCATTTTCTTCTATATATATTAGTATCTTAATCCCTTAAGGTACTACTAGATTAAGGGTAATCCTAACTCTATTTCTACTACCCTCGTTGGGGTAGATTTATATAGATAGATAGATCTTTTATTTGCCTGTTTTAGTGCCTATCGGCCTATATAGGTCTAAAGCTATGTATTTTATAGAAAGGAAACTAGGCTAGCTAGTAAAAAGCTCTCCCCTATAACCTCGTTTACTCCCCCCGCTATTTATTATCTTTTGGTTTTACTTCCTCTAGAGTATACTTGTATTATAGTATTACCCTCTAACTACCTTGCCTACTACCCTAATACTCCCTCCTCTTTATTCCCCTTCCTCTCCGCCCTCCTTCTCTCTATCTACTCCTCTATTTCTTAGGCTAAGGCATACTATTTAAGGTATCCCTTCCTAATAATCTATCTTATAATTCTTCTAATAACTTCTTTATTTATAATAATCTTATCGTATTCCCTCTCCTTTACTTAGTATCTCTATTCGCTCCTCCCCTCCCTCTATCGTTCGCATACTAGTAGTATATGTTTAGGGTTTTAAGATAAGTAGCTATATAGGCAAGCTTTACTTTCTATCCCTAGGACTCTTCTCTAGTGTAGGTAGGCTCTAAGACCGATATGTTTAGAGCGTAGTTATATAGCTATACTAGCCTCCGCCCCCCGTATAGCATAGCTAGTTTCACAATTGCCTTGTACATAGTCTTTACCTTATCGAATATCGCTCCCTATATAGATGCCGTAAGTCTTTCGATAGATTACCTATTTATATTAGCTCTTATCTATGCTTTCTTAACCTATAGGCCCTAGCTTAGTTTCGGGTCTAGCCATATTCCTAGGACTCTTAGTTCTAAGGTAGGTTAGGTTAGATAGCCTTAGATAGTTATTAGTACCTTTATATTATACTTTATCTTTACTTTACTAAAGTAGATTAGTTAATACTTCTCTAGTGCGAATTTAGCTCCATATTTCTATTCCTATGTTTCGCACTCCTTATACTACTCTTCTAGGATCCTATAGTTCTCCTCTATAGAGTCGGACTATACTAGAATGTTGGTGTTATCTACAAATCCTAATGCTAATGTCTTATTAGATTTGAGCCTTAGTAGGAGATCCGCTACGAATATGAGAAAGAGTATTAGTAATAGGGTTAATCCTTAGGGTATTCCTATGTTTGTCTAGCAACAGTTATTAGATTCTTATGTATCTAAGCAGGTGCGACGTGCCCCATTGTCTACTAGGCCCTACCTTAGTTTTCAGCCTTATCTTATGCCCTTTAGCCTTATACCCTTTAGCCTTTTACCTCCGGCTTCTACTAATTAAGGTAGATAAGGCCTCTCTTAGCCTAAGTAACTCGTTGTTTACTCCTTAAGTATATACTACTAGCCTACTATCCTAATACGAATAGCTCTATCTCTCTATGTACCGATACGCGTATCCGTTCTCTCGGGCTACGTAGTAATCTCTCCGGCCGGGGTTTAATCCCTCCTACTCCTAGGTATACCGAGGGTTAGTTACCTATTAAAGGGATAAGGTCCTTAGAGCCGGTAGTAGCTACTACGTACTACGCCCCGCGGTTACCTTACGGCTTCCGTTTCGCGTTACCTATAAAGGTCTCCCTATAATAGGCCGACCGTATCTTATAGAGGTAAGCCTATAGGCTCCGCGCTAGGTAGTCTACGACCTATCCCTCTATTAACTAAATCTATGTCTACTTCGCTCGTAAGCTAGCCTACGTTTCTCCTACGTATACGTAGTATACGACTAGCCTATATATACTACTATATCCCCTCTACGAGTCGCTATAACATCTCTTTCTTCGATAGACTATAACCCCTCCCCTTCCTTATCCGCATTCTTTTAAAGTTTAAAGTTTAAAGTTTAAGGTACATATATAGAGGAGGCCTTAATAGTTTCGTCGAAAGAGGGCTTAATTACGTCTTCGAGGGTTACGGCGTAGCGGGCGTATTAATAGGTTTCGTACCTATAATATATAGTAAGCCTTAATAAGTTCTCTCGAGTTCCGCTTCTATTTTCCCTCGACGCGTCTTTCTCGTTAAGCTAACGCGTTCCTAGAGCTTTTTAAATCTAGAGGTACCCTATCGCGTCCCTAGGGCTTCTATATCCTTATAGCGAGTAGAGCGCTATAGTTTAGGCTCTACTTACGATAGTAGGGTAGGAACGCGTCGGGTAGTTTTTATATCTTAGTATCCTCTATGTCCTTCCTATATAAGAAGATCTCCGACTTAACGAAGGTAGTAGGTCGTAGAGCTTAAGTAGGCGGTATATCGCGCTCCTATCTCTATCTCGCTACGGTCGCGCGCCCGTCGGCGCCGCCTCTTCTTATAGCCTCTACACTTAGCCGCATCGTCGTAACGATGCGTTTCTACCTACGGCGACGTAGACGCGTGTAGTAGGTCTTCGTAGGCAAGTACTTATATTAGCGGAATAGTTCGGTCGATATAGGACTTAAAGTTACTAGTACGTCGGTGCTAAATGAGAGCTAAGCTGCAAGTATATAATTGATAATGCTATCTATAAGGCTACCTCTATATCTATCTACTAGAGGCGGCGGTATACTCCTACCTCGTAGAGGCGGCGTATACCTACCGTAATAATACCCCCCTACGGACGGACGAAATACCGCCTACTATACGGTACTAGTAGTAGGATGTACTCGTAGCGTAGTATAGACAGCTACTATAGGCTAGATGTAGCGCGTTATGCTATAGTTATATAGTGTACGTATCGTATTTAGTCGCTACTAGACATAGTCTAGTCCGCCTTAACGAATCTCTTAGCTAGTTACGTACGGGTCTTCGTTATGCGCTTACGCTTTCTAGTAGTAGACTCTAGCGGCGCGAAGCCGTCGCTATCTTTATTATCTAAGATCGTAATAGGCGTATTTAGCTTAGTTAGCGTACTCTTAGTACCCTTAGCCTTACTCTTACGAGTACTCTTCTTTAGCGTAGGCTTTAGCTTTATCGTAAAGATATTTAGTATATTAGCGATAGCCTCCGTCTTAGTAGTAGTCGTCTTCTACGTAAGTTTAGCGAGTTCCTATTATACCTTTACCGGTAGGTATTTACGGTAGTCCTATTATTATTCTACTATAAGACGGTTATAGCGACCGTAAATACCCGATAGGCCTATACCGCGCGCGCGCTTCTAGGCATCGTCGTCCTTAGTAGTATATTCGTATTCGATATCGGTTAGCTAGAAACGTACTTCTACGAGAGGTAGGCGCACGCTAATGTTACGCTTCTCGCTAGCTACGATATGCGTACCTCTACCGAACTATAGCTACGCGTAGATTATATCGAGGAAGTACGTAAGGGCGGCTTATAGGTCGGACTCGTTAGCCTCGCGTATATTCTTAATAATATAATCTAGTATAGCGTTATAGTCGATAACGGTCGGCTAATCGTTACGGCTAGAGTTAAAGTTAGTCTTTAGCATTAGATAGAGGTATATTATCTATAGATCCTTAACGACCTTACGTACTTCCTTACCGAGCCTCCTAAAGGTACGAGTACTAACTATAGAGACGGTAATACCCTCGTATATTACTAGTCTAGATATACGCTAAGACTAATTATTATAATTATTCTCGGGTAGCGTCGTTATGTTAATCTCCTACGGTGCTTTTACGCGGAGCCCGCTACTACCCTAGAGTATAACTTAGTAGTACGTAGAAGCGATTTTAGTAGAGCCGCCGGTAATGTCTTCTATAACGTACGTAGCGCCTATACTTTTTTAGTTCTTTCGAACTATGCTATATACGTCTACTACTACCGGGTATCTCTCACCGATGTCTTTAGAGGAGATTATGCGCTTATCTTTAGCCTAAAATACTATGCCTAGCTTATTATCTAAGAGGTAATACCCTATCGGTAGCGCTTAGTTAGAGGCGAGGAAGCCTATTACGTCGTATAGGAGAGTATCCTCGTTACCCTTTTTCTTTATAGGCTCGCCTTAGTCCTATAGCGTATATAGTTACTAGAGTTTAAGGTATATTAGTCTCGGCGCGCGATTAGTACTACTCTCGTTATCCGAAGAGTCGTCTTACTCCGACTCGCTACTCTCTATATCCTTAGTACTATCGTTCCCCTTCTTAACTTTATCTATCTTACCCTTACCTTCCTTACGCTTCTCCTCTTTAGCCTTCTTATCCGTGCGCTTCTCCTCTCTAGCTTTCTTAAGCTTCTTACGCTTATCTTCTTCGGCCTTCTTATCCTTTTAGCGCTTCTCTTCTTCCGCCTTCTTATCCTTCGCGCCCGTTTAGCTACGTATTATCCTATCGCTCGTACCGCTACTAGGTATAGTCGCGTTCCCGTCGGCATTATTAATAGTAGGCTTAGTCTTATTAGCTATAGTAGGCTTAGAAACGTCTTTACTAGCATCGTTAGCGTCCGTAGTCTTAGAAGCGCTATTAGCCGTAGTCTTAGAAGCGCCATTACCGGTTATTACTAATTACTTAGAGTCTACGAGTGCCTCTATAATGTCCGATAGCTTATCGAGTAAGGGTAGGCCGTACTACTCGTAGACGCGCCGGTACTAAGTAGCTCCGTCCTCGGTCTAAAAGAATTAACTATCGGCGTACTCGATGTTATAGTTATGTTTATCTTCGAGGTACTTACGTGCGAAAGCCTTATCGATAGGAAAGTCGTAGTACTTTAGCTAGTCGCTAAGTAGATCCTCGTATAACAGCGGTTCCTATAGGATGCCTATAATGGTAAGCTTTATGCGGTCTTCTCCGTGCGGCGTCTTTCTTAGCTTAAGTAACGTAGGCTTTAATAGTGTCTTTCTACTTAGCTCGAATAACGTAGGCTTTAATAGTGTCTTTCTGCTAGGAGGCTTTATTAGTACTTATCGCTCGGCTTAAGGCGGGACGAGGGGATCTTCGCTAGACATCGTTAGCTCGTCGTCGTCCTAGGCGTAGCTAAAGACGTTCTTATCGGTACCTTAGGTTGTTTATGCTTAGGCGGCGGGCGGCTAAGTAGATAATAAGGTTGTCTATACCTAGACGGCGGGCGGCTAAGTAGATAATAAGGGCGGCGGAGGCGTTAGACTTATAGTCTATTCTTAGACGACGCCGTTTACAAATAGTACGTATATATCGACCGGGATTAGGTTACCTTTTAACTAGTATCTATTCATCCTAAACATTTCTTATAGGTATATATCGTCGTCCCTCTTTCCTATAATCTCGTGCGCCTAGCTATAAAATAGGTCGGCGTCCTCGCTAGTATTAAGTCCCTCGGAGTTAAAGCGCATTATTTATATGCCCGTAGCTCTTCTACCTAGACGGGTTATTACGGCGTCTACTATCTTAATAGTGTCGATTAGTCGCTAGTCGTTAGCCTCCGCTAGAGCTACTATCGTTATAGCTATGGAGTATACTTATAGCGCGTAGTCCTAATATATCGATAACTCCTTTATACATATCGCTAGTAGCCTAGATATATCGTCGCCGGCTAGTATCGGGACGCCGCTACGTTTATATGCGAATACTAGGTCTATAGGGTCGGGATTTATAATGTTACTAGGGTAGACGTCCTTTAGGTATTCTTGCTTACCTCTAGGGTTTAAGTAGAGACGGCCTTTATCGTTAAGGGTAACGAGCTCGTACTAGATTATTTCGTTTAAAAACCTCTTACTCTTAGCTATCTATAAGGTGCGGCCTATAAGTATTTATACTATAGCGACGTAGTCGTCGCTACCCGCCTTAGGGATAAGTAATATTCGTAGGAGGGCGCGTATCTAAAAGCGGTTATCCGCATCTATATCTTCTACCTCGCTACGTAGTTATACGCCTACGGCATTATTACCCGCATTCTCTTCTAGCTATAGAGGTTACGGCTACTAGGGGCGCGCTTCTTAGCGTACTTCTTAGCTAGGCGGCTACTAAGCGCGTAGCTATTAGCTAAGTAGCTATTAAGGGCGTGCTTATTAGCTAGACGGTAGATCTTACCGCTACTAGTTCTCTACTATAAGCTCCCGTATAGGTACTAGCTTATCGTTAGCCTACTTAGCTCCGGGTAGATGCGTTATATAGTCCTACTACTATCCGTAGTTACGCGTCGTAACTATTACTAGTCTATCGTTAATAACTCTTACGTATAGCGTCGAACGCTAGTACTAATATAGCTCCGCGGTACGTAGTATAGCTTTCTACGTCGGTAATAGTAGCGGCTAGGGGATATCGCTATCTATAACGGGGTCGTACGGCTCGCGCGCGTAAACGCGTACGCGTAGTATAGCGAATTCTACATCTTACTACTAATCCCCTACTTAATCGACGGAGATATAGCGATTAGCGAGGTAGTATAGCGGTAGCTACGCTAGTAACGTTATAGCTAGTTTAACGATACGTATAAGGAGTTAAAGGAGAGGGACGTTATCTTCGCCTACCGATAATATAGCCCGTATAATCGCGACGAAGCGGTCGACCGTAGCTACGTAGAATCCGTAACTTACTAAGGCGGAAGCTACGGTTAGTATAGACTATCGGTATAGCTAACCGATTAGGACGCCTTACTTACTTATTCCGGTTCGATATACCTATAAGGACGTAAGGCCGTATAGGGTAAAAAATGGCGGGTAATCCCTTATATACTTTAGTACTAGCTCTAATAGCGTAATAAGTATTATGTACTATACCGGGATTAAACGTACTCGCTAGCTAGCGTATTCCTTAAGAAAGCCTATACCTATATCGAGGAAATAGGCGTTAGTACGAACGCCGAAGAAGTTAGAGAAGTCGTCTACGTCTATAATAGCGAGTACTAGTAATACTAAATCGTCGCCTTCGAGTAGGACGTATAGTTTACGGCTAAGGTCTAGGTTAGTAAGCGGGAACGGGTAATTATTACGCTAAATATTACGGTGTCTTACTCTCTCGATTATCGCGCGCGTAGAGTAGTATATCTTTAATCGCTAGTCGGCGGCCGTTACCGAGATAATAGCTATACTCGTCGTAGCTAGTTCGCTCGGGATTAGGGCGGTATATATACGCGCCTAAATCTTCTTATTAACCGCGTACCCTACGTCTATTATCTATTTCGCGATAGCGTTATACTCGCGAATAATATATAGTACTACGTAGCGGTCCGTTTCCGGCTCTCGCTTTTAGTACTTTAACTACGTCTTAATCTAGCTACGCTCTTCTAGTATAAGGATAGCGATAGTATATATACCTAGTAGGTCGTACGCGTACGGGATCTATACTAGCTTATCTACGTCCTATCGTATCGTCGGCGTAGATAACCCGTCCGCTCCTATAAGTTCCGAGGCGGACTAGTCTTACTCTAACGGCCTATCGAGCCGTATCTTCCCCGGCGGCTAGCTTATCGATGTCGCTATCGTAGTAAGCTTACCGTGTCTTAGGATAGACGAGTGCGATAGGGCTTATTACGTTTACTAGGATAAGGAAGGGGGTACGGGCGCTAAAAAAGGATAGCGTTATATATATACGAAAAGTTATTATTATTAGAAGAAATTTTTACGTTACTAGTAGGCGTCTCTAGTAGTAACTTAGCTAGTCCGTACGGGTAAAACTAACTAAAATAATAGAGATAATAGCGGTAACGTTAGCCGTAGTAACCGTACGCGTAATATAGAGCGTAATAGTAGGAATAATAGGAACTCGTACTTCGGTAAAAGCCGCGCGCTCGTAAGAAATAATAGTAACGGCGACTAACGTAATAAGGATACGTAGCTTTCGGTAGATACTAGTACGAAGTATACTACTATAATGCTCGAGGTCGCTAGGGATGCGAGCGGAGGGCCTATTTACTATAGGATGTTATAATAAGTATTTCTCCCTATACTTAGGAGCCTCTCCGGCCCGCTCTACGCGAAGTACGCGTTAGCGGTAAAGGCGGATTCTCCTAGGTACCTAAAAAAGGCTATACTAACTACGTTAACTACTAAGGTTAATTAGTTATACGCCTACTACTAGTAGGCGCTTATAGATAAGTACGCTCGTATTCTTAGACGAGCTCTACGGCGTCTTTTAGATTATCGATATCGTACTATACGCTATACGTATAGCTATATCCGCGCTACTTTATAAGATACTAGATCTTACCTCTACTTATGCGCTTACTAAGGAGTCTCCCGATCTTATAATACGGCGTATAGGGGAATAGCTCGTCGTCCTCCGCTATTTCGAGGACGGGGCCTAGCTCTAGAACCTTACGATCGTATAGGTCTCTACCTTCCGGATATGCTTCTAGCTATGTAACGGAGACTACTAAGTAGATACGTATAACCGGCGGAAGGTCTAGTTCGTATACGAGGTTACCTACGCGCTTAATAACTTTAAACGGTCCTATACGCTATACGGATAGCTTCCGATTCGGATTACCTAGGAGCCTATATCCCTTATATAGTTTAAGTAGGACTCGTTAACCGACCCTAAAGGAGATTAGGCGATATATACGATCGTACCTCTCCTTTATTATAGCTACCGCCTAAGTAAGGGAATCGGTAGCTTAGTCCCGTACTACCTATCTTAAGGCGGCGTAGTCCTTAGTCGGTAGCTTAGTTAGTAGGTTAAGGGCATCTAGGTAAGTCTTAAAACCTTAGATAAGGATATTAGGTATCTCTCTAGTAGAAGTATTTCTAGCGTTATTAAGCTCTACCTATATATAAGGTAGTACCTCGGACTAGTAGCTATCCGGATAGTTAGACGTATAGAACTATAGTACTATTTCTACCGTCTAATTTATGCGCTCGGACTAGCCGTCTAACTAGGGGTAGTATACTATAGTTACAATGAAACGGGTCCCGAGTTTCTTAAAAACCGCCTATATAAATTTACTTATCTAAATCGGGTCTCTATTACCGATTATTACCGAAGGAAGGCTCCGCTTAAGTTTAACGTACCCTTAGATCTAGTCCGCGCCGTATTACTACGCCGTTTACGTAGACTTCGTACGGCGGAGTATAACTCGTTTAGTAAACTTACACGTTTCCGTAAGAAAGCCGTCGTAGCCTTTAGGGTCCGGTAGTAGCCCGTAGACTGGGTCGGCCGTAACTATATATTACGGGACGGGGAGGTACTTAATCGGGTAGAGCTCCTCGTATAGCGGATAGCGTAGCGTTTAGTTAAGAATATATTCGGAATAGTACTTAATATACTTCGTAACCTCGCTTCTAAGGTAGCGTATATAGAAGCTAGTATAAACGCGAGCGTACGTGCGATAGTAGCTAGCGTAGTAATACTAGTCGTACGCTATCTAGAAGATCTCCTAGTATAGGGATAGAGGGATGTAGAGTCTCTCTTAGCCGTCCGTATCGTCTTTAAAGAAGATAAGGTCTCCTCGTAGAAAAAACTAGAGGCTAAGGGGACTAGACTCTTACTTACCCTCGTACTAATCTAATTATACGTCCTTATCCGCTTCTACCTATATACTTACTATAGCTAGCGCTACTTCGTACTCGGTCGCATTCTATTCTTCTACTATTATACGTATACGGCGTTCTTCGGTACCCTTTAGTTAGGCGAGGATCTTAGCCTAGTATCTATTAGTAGTATAGCCGCGCTTTAAGTCGTCCTTAAAAGAATCGGAGAGCTCGACTAGAATAGAGTAGAAAACTAGCTCCTCTAGCGATGTAAACGTACGGCCCGAATGTTTATCTATTAAGTTAGTATAAAAGTAAAGCGGGCCGTCTATATTATCGGATTCGTACTTATCGTAAACGTAAAAGGCGTCTATAACGTCGCTATTCGGTATCGGATCGTCGTATACTAGTAGATCTAGAGTATCGCCGGTTTAGTCCTCTTCGCGGTCTAGTTCCTCTACGAGCCTACTAAGGGTATCCGGAATGCTATAGAGGCGGCCTAGCCGATATAGGACTTTAAGATTAGGGAATTAGGAAAGGTACTAGCCTACTCGTACTAGTCGGAGATTAAGCTTATCCGTTAAGGTTATTATAGTAAGGCTAGCCGCTATGGCTATACTAAGCGCTATAATATAGTCGGAGAAGATATAAATTAGCTTTCGTATAGCCTATAAGATATATCTAATCTTACGAGCTATTTATACTAAACCCCCGACCTCGAGCTCTATAGCTAGGTACCTCTTTTCGACGTCCGTAAGGGCCTTACTAAGGTACATAATTACTTAGACTTAGTACGGCTAGAATTTAGTAGCCTTGTCGTTTTCTACGTAGGGCTCTAGGTTATCTTTAAAATAGTATAGTACCGCTACGAAGCCTCTAGTATATATATCGAGGTCGATATAGATAGGCCTATCTAGATCGGCATAGTATAAGAATTTAACTTCGCGGTAGAGCTACCGTAATATATCGAAGGCTTTACGCTCTACTCCGAGGTATATATCTAGCTTAAATACTCGTATACGAGTAACGTATCTCTTCCGCTTAGAGCCCTTATTCGAAGGGGCTAAGCGTAATAGCTCCTTTTTCCTTAACTCGAACGGGGCGACGATAGTAGAGTAGTACGGGATATGTTACCGCTACTAGCCTATAAGGCCGAGATAGAACTCGATGTCCTTTAAGGTAGAGGGGAACTTAAGATCTAGTATAGCCTTAACCTTTTCTTCGTATGTCGCGAAGCTAAGCCCTAAGACTCTCTATCCTAGTAATAATATCGAAGGATAAGCTAAGAAGGACTTATACGGAGCGATACTAATATTATAGGAATCTAGTAGCGTAAATACTACTTCTAAGTACGTTATATACTCTTTAAACGTACGTAAGAAGATTACGATATCGTTAATATAGGTACGGTAGTAGTACCTATACGGCTTAAGGATCTTATCGAGCTAGCGCTATACGTGCTAAATACTATTAGCGTAACCTATAATCGCTACGTATATCTACTCCTAGCCTCTATAGCTATTAATCGCGAATTTATAGTAGTCTTACGGAGCGACGGCCTATTAGTAGAAGAATGTAACTACGTCGACTATAGTAATATAGGCATAGCCTTTTAGGGCTCTAATAATATCTTCCTACCGCGGTAATAGGTACGAGTCTTTAATAACGATCTTATTTAGGCCCCGTACGTCGACAACGGCCCGGCCTTTTCGTACTAGCTTACCGTCGATAGCGACGTTCTTCTAGACTATAAATATAGGGAACGTAAACTAAGTAGGCTTTATAGTAAAGGACATCTTATACTAGGCGTATAGTAGATCGAAGGCCTTATTAACTACCTCCTTATCGGGGCCGCTAAGAGGGTAGGTAATCGTAGGTAGTTTCGTATCTTCGTAGCCGGGCTTTATGTTTATACGTATAGCGTCTTCCGGCGGGATCTTAACGGTAGTGCCTTTATCGACCTATAGTCGCTTATACTTACGTACAAGTACCTCGATGCGGGCTACCTATACTAGATAACCGTAGGCTATAATACCGTTAAATAGCTTAGTCTCCTTA
>LFZN01000119.1:102953-138201 GCA_001578235.1 Pseudocercospora eumusae | reverse complement strand
GTAGCTTAGCCGTGTTATTCGGGATCGATATAGTAGGATTCCTTAAATTTATACTCTCGTACTTAGCCTAACTTCGTACTCGGGCTAAGTACATACGGCGTATTACCGTTATTACGAATAAGTAGGAAGTCGGATTAGGTGTCGAGTACTATAGAATAGACTCGTACGTCTAGCGAGATCGGTTACCTATCCGGGGTAAAAGCGAAGTCCCTATCCTTTAGAAGCGCGTTTCCGAAGTAGGCCTATACCGCTATAACTATTTACGGTACTAGAGTAACTAGCTAATCGTTATAATATACTACTATACGGAATTTAGTATCGTCCCTTCTACCTACGAGTAGTAGTATACGGGCCTTATCGTAAGCGGTAAGGGTTACTATCTTTCTAAGGATATCGATTTTAATGCCCTCTAGGCTAATAATGTCTATAGCTACTAGTATTCTCGTACCGAGCTTCTATATAATATATACTTCGTACTTTATATAAGCGAGGATACGCTAGCCTTTCTATACCGCTAGTAGCTAGAGGTCTAGCTCGATATATTCTACCGAAGGCTACGCGTTACTTAGGCCTTTTATATATAGCGGAGTCGCTCGTATCTTTCGCTTAATTCCTAGGCGGACTTCGCGAAGGAACTTATCGTCGATAAGTAAGATCGTAGCGCTAGTATCTAAGTATACTATATATTCTTTTCCGGTTAGCTCTAACCGGACTACCGTACGTAGGTAGTAATAGCCTCGAAAGGCGTATCTACCTTTAACTTTAGGTATAGTAGTAGATTCGATAATACGTATATCCGCTTAGCTTATTAGCTTAGAGTACTCGTAGCTCCGCTAAGGCTACTCCGGATAGGAAAGGCGTTTATACTCCTATAACTAATTATTACTTTAAAAATATTATGCGTAATAGCTATATTTTATTTAGATCGTTACTAGGGAATATAGCTCGAATGCGCTAATATCGCCGAAGTACGCTATCGGGATATTATCGTCGACTATATCCTCTTCTACCGTACGGAACTAATCGTTAAAATACGCGTATATAGAAGAGGCATCTAATAAGCGACTTACTATGCTTATACTACGGGGAGGGGATAGCGATACGTATCGCTCGTTCGACCGCGTACGGCTACGGGAGACGTAGAAATTACGAGGAGTATCGCGCTCTCTACGCCTAGTATAGTCGTCTATTCTACCGCGATCGGCCGTCTTACCGCGGTTATCGTAATCGCTTCTACTACGGTTATCGTTTATACGGTCTATAGGTATACTCTTACCTTCTATTTTAATAGCCCTATTATTCTCGCGGCGAGAATCGGGCTCTCTTAGTTAACGGTCGTTCTTCTAGCGATACTAATCTACGCTTCGGAAGGGTAGCGTTATATTCTACTTATATTTATTAGTATCTCCGTACTCCTACTTACCGTATCGCCCTTAGCGGTCGTATAATCTATAGGTACGACTATTATAGTCGCGATTCTAGCCCCCGACTCGGCCTCGGTCGTTACGGTCGCTACGGTCGTTATACTTACGGCGCTTAGTATAGTCGTTACGGCTACTACGGTCGCTATACTTATAACGCTTAGGGTATTCCCTATACTAAGCTTCGTACTTCGCTTATACTCGTCGCGTAAACGAGTCGATCGTAGTCTAGTCCGATAGCTTAGAAACGTCCCTCTAGAATTCTAGAGCGAGGCGTAGCTAAGCCTACATAAGTAGAGGGCCTAGCCTATACCGATCGACATCTAGCTCTACTTCTCTAGCGTATCGTACGTAGTTTATTATAAAGTCTTATAGAGAACGTCTAGCTCGTACGTCTTCCGGGGTAAAAGCTTTATCGTTAAGCTTCTCCTAAGCCTTTACGATCGATATACTAAACTTATCTTATAGGGCCTTCTCCTAATAATCTATCCCGTAGCCGCTACGGATCGTATAGTAGTCGTTATTAGTAAGCTCCGAGATAAACTAAGTTTAAGCTATACCTCGTAAACATTTAGCTAGCTAGGTACGTATTATTACCGCGTTATTTACTATTACGTAGTCTCTAGCTATATCTAAAAATATTTATACTAATCGGTATACTATCTTATTACCTTAAGTAAATACGTCCTATCCTTATAATTCTATATCTATTACTAAAGGGAAAAAGAAGCCTATATCGGACGGGTCGAAGCGCTCTTATCTATCTATACGGTATAGACTATTACGAGGTAAACGGCTAGGGCTATATCTATATCTACGGTATAGATTACGATCGTAGCTACGACGTCTCTTACCGTAACGGCTACGAGAGTTATCCGATCCGGACGCCTCGCTAGGTTAAGAGGGGGACCGTCTTCCTCGTCGATAGTCTCTAGTACGATCGTTCCTCTCGCGATCTCTACGAGTAGGGCGGCGATCGTTTATAGCTCTTTTAACGACTTCGTACTCGCTAGTATCGGCTTCGTTATTACCTTTCGGAAATACTAGGACTCTACGCGGCCTAGACGCCTAAGAACGAGGTCGTAGTTACGAGTAAGGCCTCGGTACCTCTACTAGGCCTACGCGTACGAGTCTTTCGGCCCTACCCGCGTCTAAGGCTACGTCTACCGTAGCGTCTAGGTTTAGAAAACGACCGGTAGGTCGTAACGACGGGATACTCTAGCGGAGGTCGTCTATCTCCGCCCTTAGGGCTTCTATCTACTCTAGATGTACTACTACTTAATTATAGAGTACCTCTCTAATATCGTTAGAGAGATTTTATTATAGCTAGGTAAGCTCCTCGGCTAAACTAGGCTAGCTATTACTAGAAGGTATCGGTAAGGTATACTAGCTTACTATAGGTATTTCTTCCTACTATCTATTTACGGGGGCTTCTATACGCCTATTCTATACTTATAGAACTACTAGTCGATTATTTCGACGATTAGTTACTAGGCGACGTACCTCTATACCGAGCATTTCGGAAACGCTACGAGGGGCCTTCTCGCTCTCTATAGCTAATTCTATTGCCTATGCTCCTACTTATTTAGCCCCGTAGAGGTACTAGATTAGGGCTTTATTATATCGTTTCCTTAACTACTCTATACGTATACTACGAAGCTACTATAACTAAAGGTTAGTATATTATCTCCGTATAGGTACTTATAGTAGTATCTACTATTACCGAGGAGGCGTTACCGGTATCGCTAGGCGAAGATTTAACCGAGCGATGCCTTAGTAGGTTAACTCGGTACGCCGTACTTCTAACTAAGAAGGCGTCTACTATAGAGAGTCCGGTAGAGGAGGTAGCGATAAACCTCTCCGCGAAGGTTCCGATAGGCTTAGCTTTTATAGACTAGTTAGCTAAACTACCTATCCTTGTCCCTACTACTCTAGAAAAGGATCGTGCTCCGGAAAAGGATCGAGCGGTATATCCGCCCTAGGAGGTATCGGTACTATAGGCGATAGGGGCGTTAGGCTTAATCTTCGTAAGCTAGCTAGCTAGACTATCTAGTGCTATGCCTCCGCCGATTCTATAGGCCGTTCCTCTAGTATTAGCGGGATTAGGGTAGCTAGTAACGCTAGCGGAATAGGGATCTACTCCTCTAGAGCTAGTGCTACTCTAATAGCTAGTAACGCTTATAAGATAGGGATTTATTCCTATAGAGCTAGTATAGCTATAACGACTACTAGCGCTTATAGTATTAGGATCTATTCCTCTATCGGTAGGAAGTCCTTCTATGTAATAGGACTATTCTCGCTATAGCTATTATAGCTAACTTATTAACTACCTACTCTAGAGGGAATCCTAACGTACTTATACCGCGTACGTAGCTATCTACTACAGGCTCGTATTTAGCTAGAGGAGGGAATTACGTAACGATAACTCGGACTAAGCGGCTTAGTTGTTCTCGTCGCTTATAGTATACGGATTTTAGGTACTACGGGTTCTTTAGGAACTCGGCGAAGCTATAGACTAAATTAAGGGTATATAGGTCGAGTTCCGGGATCGTCGCTACGGTAAACGATTATCCGCCTCTTATAAGCCTAGACCCGTAACGTAACGTATAGAAGTTAGCGTTAAGGTTAGTTAGGGGTAAGGAGTACCTCTACGGTTAGTAGCTTCCGTATTTCGGTCCTAATTCCCGAAGGAAGTTAGGAGCGTGCTAATACGGGTAGGAGGTAAGGTCGGTACTAGATCGACCCGATCGCCTAAAAGGGAAAGTACTCGCGAGCTACGAGGGGCTATATAGTAGTACTAGGTACTAGGCTAGTACTACTAAGTAGCTTTCGCCGTTATATCTATACGGAAGTTTCTTCTTAGAGGACCTTATTTCGTTTCGAGCTCTTCTACTAGTGCCCGGGTAGGCCGGGTAGAGTTAGGTAGAACCGGGTACCTTAGGTAGAACCGGGTAGATAGGTAGGAGGGGTAGATCTCGGTCGTCTAAAGCGTATCGATCGCTTATTTTAATCGAGAAGAAGATCGAACCTATAAAGCTACTAGTTAGTACGTCGGTGCTACTAAGGTACAAGTATATAATTAATAATGCTATCTATGAGGCTACCTCTATGTCTATTTACTAGAGGCGGCGGTGTACTCCTGCCTCGTAGAGGCGGCGTACACCTGCCGCAACAGTTACGCTTTCGACTTACGAACCTCTCGTATTCCCGTTGATTCTAGTCGTACTCTTTAGCCTTATAAGAATAGTACTATATTTCTATCTTCTAATCCTCTATTACAGTATTTTATTCCCGCTAGGTCGAGTTAGGGGCGTAGAAAATTCCGTTTTATTAGTTTAGGTATTTTATCGACGTCTATAAGTTAGGAACTATCCTAGGTCGTCGCTTTTAAGTCGTCGCTTATATATTTCTAAAGCTTATATCGAATAGCGATTAATTTAGTTTAAGCGTACTAGTCGTTATATTTAGACTAGTCGGTATACCTAATCTCGTAGGCTAAAGACAATACTAGTTATATTCCTCGTATAGAGTACCCGTATACGTCTTCGAAATTTATGTTAAAGTAGAGTCGCTAGTTAACGTCGTCGTAGCGGTAGATAGATGCTATACCGGGCTTATAACTATCGCGTAGGTATATAGATAGTAAGACTTATTATGTAAGGAACTTTCTTAATAGAAACAACTCTGATTTTCTTACATAATCGACCGAGTCTTATTTAAACTAGTCTATAATAACTCGTTTAGGACGTTACTAACTTATACTACATTTAGTAGCTACATTAGTGTATTCAGCAACACAATTGGTTAGTAGGACGCGCGAGCGAACGTCGTTTGTTGTTGTGTTCGTGTTGTTTTGGCTGGCAGAGGGACAGACTAATGGAACAGCAATACTAACGCTACCGGAGCCACACTGCTCCATCCTTTTGTGAACAGTAGGACGGAGCTCCAGACCTACTAGCGGTTAAAACTCAAAAGTCAACCTTTAGATTATAAATTCATTAATTATTTGCCGAACGATACTACGAATAGCTAGCGAATATATAAATAACTTATGTAGAAGAATTAGAATACTACTTTAAGCCTATCTAACCCTTTACTTTCTACTTCACAGCGTCGAAAGCGGTTATTAGCTTCTTTAAATTGCTATCTACATACCTTACTAACCTTTCTCTCTAGGCACAATGGACCTATTCGTGGGTCGTTCGTTAATGCATAGAAAATATTGTGCGAATAGAGGCGCGAATATACTACGAGTAGACGGCTAATGAGAGGTTTAGAATTTTAGGGTTTGAGTTTTGACCGCTAGTAGGTCTGGAGCTCCCTAAGTAGTAATATGTGCTCAAATTGCCTCAGGTTCTGCCCTTGCTTCGAAGCAGCGCTTTACTTCAGCCCTGGCAGAAGACTCGAGCGGCGAAGATCAAGACGAAGTAGATGTTGATTACCGAAAGTAGGCCATGCATTAAGCCATAAAAGCTTTGGAGCAGTGGCCATATAGTACGCTAGCGGAATTAATGAGAAAGGACTTTGCGCAACAAGTGACCAAGACTGTCAGACTGTTTAACAAGTCAGCGTGAAACTTCAGCATCGAGACATGGATGAACAACTCACATGAGGCGGCTGCATGATCTGGAAATGATTGCCAGTCATATGGTCAAACGTGAAGGTGGCACCTGGAAGTAATATCTCCCAACCTTCACTTTGTAGATTTGGCCTTGGCTCAAGGAGAAACCTAGTGACCTTAATACTCATATCAACGTCAAGACCAGATTCGGGAAGACTCTTGACCAGGCCATCTGTGACCCAGATGAAGTTGACCTTTAGCGGCACTTTGTGGTGAGGAAGCGGGACTGGAGTATATTTCTCGACTGCCAGCACTGTCGATGTAAAGTGTTGCACGAGCCATTCTGGCGCTTTCTTCGCTCCAGAAGCACCCATAAGGCCTTTCTTCGTAAGCTCTGCCACCACTTGCGCAGGTAGAGCTTCATATCGTAGTCGACAAGGAGAGTCGATCAAAATCAATCTCTCGACCTTCTCGCCAGCAGCCGCGAGAAGCTTTGCGACTTCGAAGCTATAGTACCCACCAGCAGACCAGCCACCGAGCGTGTACGGCCTGCCCTTGGGCTGATGTTTACGAATCTCGTCAACCCACAATCTCGCCATTAGTTCGATGGAGCATGTGAAATCCTCAGCTTGGCGCAGGAATGGCGAGTTGAGAGCAATGAGGCATATGTTGCTGCCAATAGGCGGCAGAGTGGCATAAGATGTGCCTGCTCCACTTCCATCAGGAAGGAGAAAGAGGACTGTGCTGGCATTGCTTGGTTGGCGCTGGAGGACCACCGACAAGGGCACTTTCGGCTTCGGGACGCCTTCCCACGGATCTGCTGACTCGACTGGTGTGCTGGCTTCAAGATGACTGTTCTCTGTTCGCTGCACCTCGCCTACAAGGAAGGCTTTGAAGTCACCGACAGTCGGACATTTGGTGAAGACATCAACGGGTACTGGGATGGCAGCATTGTTCAGATCAGAGGCCGTCGCCGCGGCAAGCATTTCCCCAAGCCCGAGGAACTTCCATGTTTCGTGGTCTTGAAAGTCATGCGGCTCGACATTGATGGCTTCTCCCACAATCTGCAGTGCTTGCTGCAGCCTTTCATCTGAGGCCATGGTGGAAGATGAGTGAAAGTGGCAATGGTAAAACATTCTTGTATACCTACTCCGTACTTGAATCAGCTGCCATAAATAGCAACAGCTGTCGGTTCGGCACGGGGAAGGGCCGGTCCTCGTGCTTCCGAACGGAGAAGGCGAAGGCGCGCGCGTCAATATGTTTCTACGCGTCTCCCGCAAGTCGAAGTACGTATGGACGAGTGCTCTCTCTCTCAAAGCAGAGCAGCACCCAGGTCCAGCACTGCTTCGAACATGTCGCAAGACTACAACGAATTCCTTGCAGTCAATGTGTTGAACGAGCAGCAATTTGTCACATATCGAAACTTGAGCCGAGCATTGAAAGTGCACAGCAATGCGGCAAAGCAGATGCTTCACGAATTCCACCGCAAGCAGAATAGCAAGAAAGCCGGCAGCGTTCACGCAACTTACCTCCTCGCCGGCACGAAGCGCTCTCATCCCCCCTCGAACACCGATACGAGTGCGGAAGGTGCACACAGCCAAGAAACGAATGAGCAAGATGGAGACGTGCCGATGCCGATGAATAGCAGTCCGCCCATGCCCATGCCGAGCAGCTCCTTCCACCAGCCCGATGTCGAACACATTGGCAGCGCCCGAGACGTGGTGCCGCTCAGGTCGGTCATGCTGGTGAGAGAAGAGCACCTGGAAAAGGCGAGCGCGCAATTCGAGACCATCACTGGCATCCACATCTACAGTCTGCAGCCAAACGGTCTGAGCGACTTCCACCTGCTGACCGACTGCAATCGGAGGCTGGTAGCCGACCGTGCGAGTGAAGATCCATTGAAGGAGTGGAAGCAATACGGCGTCATACAGAATTCAAATGTCAAGCGAAGGATACGCAAAAACGCTCCGCCAATACCGCCCCCCGCAGCAGCTGCGAAGAAGCCGGAGACAGCGGCAGCAAAAGCAAAACCAGTTGCAGCGCCGCCACAGCCCGCACGGGAATATAGCCAAGACTCAAAAACGTCGACCACAAGTGCGGCAGCAGAGCCCGCCATATCAAGCACTACCCAAAAGGGAGCAACATCGAAAAAGGACGGCGGTTTGTTTAAAGCGTTTGCGAAAGGCACTGCAAAGCCAAAGGAATCAGATCCGCAGCAGAGCTCGGCAGCGCCCTCTCCTCCCGCTGAAGATCCAATGACCGGCTTCTCAGACGACGAAGATGACAATGCTGATGTCACTCTTGCCGAACCAGAAGAGACCAAAGGGCCTTCAGGACCTTCGAGGAAAGATAGAAAGGCCGAACTGGAAGCGATGATGGACCAGGAAGACGAGTCGATGGACGATGCACCAGAGCCCGCCGATGACATGCCTGCACCAGCAAATGACAGCCAGCATGATGAAGGTGCACTAGACAAGAAAGCTGCCAAAGAGGAGGAGCCGAAGGAGACCGTTACAGTAGAGCATGGCCGCAGACGTGGCCGCAGACGAGTCATGAAAAAGAAGACAGTCAAAGATGAGGAGGGCTACCTGGGTACGTGCTGCTGCCTTGGCTGCCCGATCTTTGCTAATGTGTCGCAGTCACCAAAGAAGAGCCTGTCTGGGAAGAGTTCTCAGAAGAAGAGCCTGCACCCAAAAAGGCAAAAGTATCAGCGCCTGCTCCGACTTCGAAAGCTGGCGAGAAGAAGACTGCAAAGAAGGGTCAGGGCAATATAATGTCTTTCTTCGGCAAGAGGTAGATATGCAAGCACTCTTGGCGTGCTGCACAAGCATGGACAGCATTCCATTATGATCATACATCCCTTGCTCAGACGCGTCGCGTTCTCCACACATTTAACACGACTTTCTTCGCAATGCTCGTACTGCTGCACGAGATATATGTCTGCCTTCTACACGACCAAAGCTCTCGGCCGCGAGTGGCTTCCATCGCCTGTACGAGGCGTGAAGAAAGGGCGATATGGAACTTGGCCACCACTGAAATCCGCCAAACTGAGACAACCTGCAGACGTTCCGCCTGGACTTTGGCACAAGAGATGGAGCAGGACTCATGAGCGATTTGCGTTGGCCATCTTGATGCTGACTGTACTCTGGATATTTGGCGCTTCTCTGCGGCGGCGACTGTTGCAGAACTTCGTCTTCAGTGTCCACCATCCACATCTTCATCTCCCGTGGCTCTCTAAGGCGTCGACCATCGATGCTCTAAACCTCGTCTTCCCAGAGGAGACTTGGTCTTCGTTCGCCTGTAAGCGCATTCAATGCCATTACTACATTGCTGTCTGAGGCACTACTGACAGATCGCGCCACGACTGTTAGATGTCAGTTATGCCACTGACCTGTCAAACCTCTGCTCTTCGCTGCAGCTATTCGAGAGCCTGCAGCGACTTGAAGCTAAGCCAGATCGCATTCTCCTTTATCCTGGCGATCTCTGGAACGTTTCCGATACAAGCAGCCAGAACACCGAAGCTCGACTTCTGCGTCAAGCAGGTATATACGGAGCGAAACTGCAAGCGATTGCACTGACCATGGCTTCTCCACCTCCTGCAGAGTCCGCCTGGGCGAACTCCTTTACAAAGCTCCTCGCGTTCAACCAAACCCAGTACCGACGGGTCCTTGCTCTTGACAGCGACAGCACGATTTTGCAAAATCTCGACCACCTCTTCCTCCTCCCGCCAGAAGTTGAAGTCGCAATGCCTCTAGCTTATTGGGAATCATGGAATACATTCATGATGCCACACTCACCAAAACTATGCTCAGCCATGATTCTTCTCACTCCTTCCGAGGCCGCTTTCAACACTGTGCAGTGGCACATCGCCAATCGTGGTGCTTCTGACTATGATATGGAGATTGTAAACAAGCTGTTCTATTCGTCTTCTCCAGACAGTGTGACGATGATCTTGCCACATCGAGGATACATCCTACTCACCGGCGAGTTCAGAGAGTCCAATCATTCCGCGTACCTGGGGAATAATGGCAAGTGGAGCGCGAGGACGGCGCTAGACGAAGCACATTATGTTCATTTCAGTGACTTCCCGCTCCCCAAGCCATGGGCTGTGCAGAGCTACGAATTGCTCAAAGTCGCGAGACCTCCATGCGACGGAGAAGGACGTCAGAACTTCTGCGAGGAGCGAGAGGCTTGGGACTGGTTATACCGCGATTTTCGACAAAGGAGAAGGAAAGTCTGTGGCTCGGAGTTCGATACATGGTTGGAAGTCGAGAGTGAAATGGAAGTGGCGAGACTACTGGGAGATGTACCGACGAGCACCACCACTGTCGGCGATCAGGCGACGGTTGAGACGGTTGTAGTTGTGGCATGATTGGACCTTACTCGATCTGGTTCTACTGGAAGAGCAATGGAGTGGCGTATTGATCTCCATGAAAGCTACTTATCAGCCACCTGTCATACAGTCACGTGACTTTGCGCTTGATCCCGCGTCCAACTGGCCAGCACTGAACGCCCAGTATCAGGTCTGGCATTCTAGAAGCAAGTTACCAAAGACATGAAATTTTGATCGTTTTCGCGGCGGTCGCGCCCCTATGATAATGAATCATGCTCGAAATGCGGCGACAAGCTTCCACGAGTATCCGACCCTTCGCTCCATTACGCCGTGGAATAGGAAGATAGGGGAGGCGTGCCAAGCGAGCTGGAGAGCATGGCGATGGACGGAAGGAAGAAGGACCACAATGGCAGGCATCAGAGCCAGTTCTACAGTATTCATTATCGGTGTGACGCTGGGCGAGATGGTGACCGTGACCACACGCATACCAGTACTCCTTTTGATCTGGCTCAGATGACAAGGCTAGACTGCGCCCAAGTGAAAAGGTGGTTCTACAAAAGCCACAATTCATCATCGCCATGTCCAACAAGTGACCGCAGCATCGCCGCTGCATGCTCGCTTCGATGATGGGAGTCGCACTCGCGAAGCGGTTCGACCCCAATGCTGACCACCGACTACTGTTTCATGTGCGAGCACAGGCATCTCAACATGTCAACTCCTTCACCTTGGCATATGCAGACTTATTACACATCAATAGCTGATTGGAGATCTGTACGAATGTGTGCAGTGTTGCCTTTGACATGCATACCTCGGCGCTGCCGCTGGCAGAGAAAGAGGCGGAGCACGAAGCTCCAGTAACACATCGCAGGAATGCTGGAGCCTATACCAAACCCTACCTTGTCACCACGCTCGAGTTAACATCACTTGTACGTCCACAGGGATACCGAATCCTTTTAGTTGCTCAGTATGTAAGTACGCGCAGCACTACTCTGATATCACAAGCCCTACCCCAGGCACCAGAATAGACAGAACAGGCGACAAAGCCAGCATTTATCTCTTTATATTGCCCAGAAAATATCACCTGTCTTGCATGGCCACTATTGAAATCTCAGTTCACCCCTAACCCGCAATGCTGCTGAGTCGCTCCGTATTGTCAATACTAGGCTTCGCCGCTTCCGCTATTGCACAAACTGCATTAAGTTGGGTTCCCTTCGATCAGAATCAGTTCAATGGCAATGCCAGTCTCGACGCAGATGGCCACGTGCATTTATTCTGGAAGACTGGTGACGACTACTCTACATTTGGTGTCGCGTCGCGCTCGAGCGGCTATCTTGCGCTGGGATTCAGTGAAACTGGCGCGATGACTGGCGCCGACATAGCCCTTGGACATAGGAGCGATAACGGAAGTTTCATATTTGAGAACCGCCATGCGACTGGTTTCATCGCCCCTCAAGTCTCACAGGACCAGACAAGTAACATGCGGTTCAAGGAAGGTGACCAGGCCAACGGGGTCACCTATTTCATCTTTGAGAAGCAAAATACAGTCGACTGTCTGCAAAGCCAGGCCGATGTTGCTAAAGACGCATGGCAGTGGTTCATCTACGCTTTCTCAGATCAAAACACTTTTGCTCAGCATGGGCCTGGACACATGGGGAAACAGTATGTCAAGCTGGGTACTGGCAAGACCGTCACTCTCAACGCTGCTCGGGAGGTCGAGGGTACGAAGAAATTTACAGTCGTACAGCCCGAGGTGAATATTCCCAGCGACGAGACGACATACTGCTACACTCTTCACAAGATGCCAGCTGGAGAGAAAAACTTCTTGATTGGCGAAAGACCTCCTCAGTCAAGCCCATTGCTTCACCACTTGGTCTTGTATGCATGCTATGGTCTACCTGACGAGTATCTGGACATGATTGGCAAGGAGCCGAACTGCAACTGGCGAAATTTCTCAAATCCTTGCAATGGCTTCGTCACAGAATGGGCTCCTGGCATGTCCCCTCGCACTTTCGAACCTGGATACGGCAAGCCGTTCGGTAAAGATGTCTACGAATACGCAATGTTAGAAACACATTACAACAACCCCGAAGGTCTGGTCGGAGAGAAAGACATTGCTACCTACCAATTTCTCTACACAGACCAGCAAGTGGACACTGAGATTGGAACGTTGACGCTTGGTGACATGCAGGTCGAAGGCTGGTTTCTGGAGCCTGGAAAGGAACTCGTGACGCATTCAACAGTTTGTACTCCTGAATGCACAGATAACTGGCCGTCTGATGGAATCACGGCAGTCTCAGTATTCCACCACATGCATTACAGAGGCCGTAATGCGCGCGTTCAGATCATCCGCGATGGCAAAGAAATCGCGCCTCTGTCAACGCTTCATAGCTTCGAATACGGATACCAGTTTTCTAAAAGCCTGAACTCTGTCAAATTGCTGCCTGGAGACAAGCTCATCACTACTTGCGAGTACAACACCATGAGTGACACGGAACCCGTTCCCGGCGGTCAATCGAGCGAGGACGAAATGTGCTTTGCCTGGGTCGACTACTACCCGGCGAACAGCATTTTGGGCTGCACACAAATCGATTTGGGTAGCTCACCCGGAAACCCCTTGAACGGAACTGCAGCAATGTGTCTAGAGTCCTCTGCAGCGTCGCGAGACATCTACCAGTCAGACTATCTGACTTCTCTGTTCCAGAGCTTGCCAGAGTCTGGTAACAACTGTAGTGCAAATTCTGGTACGACGACGGGTGGGCAGGACGGTGAGGCAGCCATTTTGAAGACTTGCCCAGAGACAGATGTCTGTTTCTCTCTCAATGTTCCCCAGCAATCGGCGAGCTCGGGTTCAGGCGATCTTTACTTCCAGATTTCCGCCCCGACGAAATATTCATGGGTTGCATTAGGGCAAGGCACAATGATGAACAACGCCAACATGTTCGTGATGTACAGTTCAGCAGATGGCAGCAATGTGACTGTCTCCTCGAGAACTACTTCAGGACACGTTATGCCAACCCACAATGATGCTGCTGCCATCGTTCTGTTGGAAGGCACGGGTGTCTCAAATGGTGTG
The DNA here is from genome assembly GCA_001578235.1 of Pseudocercospora eumusae. NCBI lineage: Eukaryota > Fungi > Ascomycota > Dothideomycetes > Mycosphaerellales > Mycosphaerellaceae > Pseudocercospora > Pseudocercospora eumusae. The sequence goes on along the minus strand of LFZN01000119.1, from coordinate 124,813 downwards.
ATGACAGCCAATGTGCGATGTAGCAATTGTACTTCCTGGAGCTCAGGCACGATGGATCTTCAATCTGGCAGCAGTAGCGACTGGGTGTTCGCGCACCTAAAGGGATCCTCGATCAATTCCGATGATACAAACGCGGCAATCAGCAAGCACGATGGATCTGGGTCTTTCCAATGGGAACTCGCACAAGCGACAGGGGGCTCCTCTACTAATCCATTCGTATCGTCAGGTTCCAGGACGACTAGTGGGTCAAGTCCTGCTAGAGATCAGTCACAGACGCGATTGATACTAGCTCACGGCTCGCTGGCTTCGATAGCCTTCGTCGCAATATTTCCGATAGGCGGAGTCCTTATTCGTTTAGGCTCTCTCCGCGGCCTTGCTTGGATCCACGGCATTATGCAGGTCCTTAGCTACACCATCTTCATTGTAGCAGCAGGTCTTGGAATCTCTGTGGCACAATCGCATGCTTACTTGCATGAACCACACGCTGTCATCGGCATGCTTCTTCTCGCTATCCTGTTCTTTATGCCGCTCTTAGGTACCGTTCATCACAAGATGTATCAGAAAGTGCAGAAACGAACGATGTGGTCTTATGCCCATATTGCAACGGGCAGGCTTGGGATCATACTCGGCATGATTAATGGTGGCTTGGGTCTGCGGCTTGCCAATGCCGAAAAGTCGAGTAAGATCGCGTACGGCGTGTTCGCTAGCTTAGTTGGTATCTGCTATATTAGCGCAGTAGTATATAGCGAACTTCGACGGAGAAGGAGCTCCTTCGAGGACACATCGTCTGTATCGTCGTCTAACGGCGGAACGAGGAAAGCTCGGTCGGGAGGGTTATACAGATAGTATATAGAGTATCATATAGGCAGGTCATTTCCAAGGAATACTAGGCGAAGCGAGACTCGACCAGAAGAATCGCTAGCAGTTCTTATAATTTATCTCTCGTTATTCTCTTTACCTATCTTACTAATCCTTTTATAGTTTTACCGCTTCTCAAGGTCTTGGCAGTGACGGTGACGGCCCGAGAAGGCTGTCATTAGTACATGTGCCTAGCTGGCTGTGCTGGGTCTCACTTCACACGAGCAGTTCACATCCCACTACTCCATTGACACGACGTTGCAGCTACCGACGACTGCCGCGCTTTGCAGACAGCATTGTCATTTGGTTAACTCTAATCAGTTTTGCGCATTCATTCATTCATACGCTGTCTCACACTACGCACCTTCCGCAGCATCAATCAATTCAAGACAGCGCTCTGCCGCACCACCCACTCCCTTTGCGGCCGCGGCGGCGCGCATCGTACGTCTTCTTTCTTGTGCGCGCCAGAGCCAGTGATCATCGCAATACTCGCGCAACCAGAATACCGCACATCGCTCACCCGGCCTCTTGGAACGAAGCGCGGCATTTTCGCCAGCAAAGCGCATACGCCTACGCCTGAGCGACTCGCCCGTCCGGCGCCGTCGCGGTGATGGCAGTTCGGTCGTACACAATCGAACAGCTAAAAGCGCTGCAGCACAGTCCGCTCGTTGCGAAGCCGGAGAACCTCCCTGCAATTGAGCAATGGATAGAGTACGTCTACATCGAGCAGGACGGCGTCAGGGAAAAGCTAAGGATCCCACACAGTGAGACTGCTCAGAGCAATCAGCAAAATCGACAGCAACTTGCCGATGGCACCACACGCAATGCCGCTAGACAACAGCGCCCGGGCTTGGCGGGTGGACCGGGCGGTGAAAGCAGTCCTATGGGTAGCTTTAGCACAGGCCGACCGACATTAGGCGTCAGAAAGGAGACACAGCGGGGTCAAAATGGCGGTGAGTACATCCATGCGGGCGGGCGAGGCAGGCAAAAAACTGACATTCAGCGAAGACGACATCGCGCTGGGCCCTCCGCGAACCATGTTTCCCTCCAGCCGCAACATCTCCAAGCTTGCAGACGCGCATGACAAGACGGCTGGGGGAGACACGACCGCCGGCGATGAACCGGAGTCTGCGCGTAGTCGCTTCTTTTCCGACCGCCAGCTCAACCGTCGCAGCATGAACAACGAGAAGGATGGGAATGACAACCGTGGCAGTTGGTCCTTCAGGAAAGAGCGCGGCGATGACGTTGAAGAGCGTGGCTTTGGCAGACACGGCAAGGATCATGACAACGAGCGGCGAAACGGATACGGCGAAAAACATGATCCGCGCTGGACAAGGGACGACAGACGCCAGAATGGCGATAGAGAGCGACCCGCAGGTGGATGGCGCGATCGCGAGGCAGCTCGTCGGCAACGTGAAGATCATCACAACGAGAAAGAGCCCGAGTGGTTCAGCCAAGACGATCCGCTGGTCAAGCAGGACCAAGAGCTGAATTTCGGTGTGGCCCGAAATGCAGACGAGTTCCAGAAGTGGAAGGAGAGCATGAAGAAGGGAAAGGTATGTCACTCGATTCTGGTCATCTGATCCATACTGATGCATTGCAACAGACCGACGTTGAGACTGAGTCTCGCGTGGAAGAAACGCCACAGCCACCTGCGCCTGAGCCAAAGTCGCAGGCCGCACCACTCAAGCTCGAAATTGACAACAGCATATTCGCCGGATGGGGAAGTGGAGCATCGACGACGACGCCTGGCTCGAGCGCAGCATCGACTGGAACCGTTGCGCCCAAACATCCACCCGGCAAATCCGGGAAGACGAGTCGATTCGCGTCCATGTTCAAGCCAGTCGATCCAGAACCCTCGCCCGCGGCAGTCGAAGAGCCCAAAGGAGAACCTGCCAATGGAACTGTGAAGACCACCGCCGAGGATCATGAAGGGTTCAACAAGATGTTGCAGATGCTCAATCAGAGCAAGCTCATTCAAGCGCCACAGCCATCTCCAGCGGCAGATCCAGAGCCATCATCGCCGCCACCTCCGTTGAAGTCCATGACTTCGAATGGCACAATCGGCAAGTCTAAGAGCAGATTTGCGAACATGTTTGCCCAGAAGAGTCCAGATCGCATGCAGTCACCACAGCAAAGCGGTGGCTCGATCGGTCCTGATAGCATGTTCGATGGCCCAACGAGAGGTCCGGGTGACGAGCCATTGCAGCACCAGCTGTTCGTCTCGCGTCTGCCAGAACGACAGGCAGTCGAGCTTCCTGCTTCGCGCAGTCAGGTGCGTGACTCGCAAATGTCACCGGACCACAGCGGCATACCCTTTAATGCTCTGCGTGAACAGCAACCGCGCCCTGGATCTGGACGTGTCGATGCGGCACACATCTTCGATCCTCCTTCTCGCGGCGCACCATCTCCGGACATCATGGTGCAGAACGTCCTTGCCCAGCAGCAGAGAAGGCAGCACGGCACGAGTATGGAGAGTCAACAGTTGCTCAACCTCCTTAGAAATAAGGGTGGCGTTAGCTCGCGGCCCCAGTCAGGTCAGGCCCAGCCAAATGTCGGCACGGACGCCTTGCAACTGCAGCGCCTTCTTGAGCATCAGCACCAGAATCTCGGGGCTGAACCTCATCAACCCAAGCCAAGAGTACCAACTCAAGCGCCTGGTGTGTTCGAGGAACAACTCATGAGGAACTACCCACAAGAACTCCCGCGACAAGCAAATGTCCCGGAGATGACGAACGTGCACGAGCGAGCAATGCAAGATACCCGACGTCCCATACAGCAGCGTGTTCCTCCAGGATTCTTTAACGAAGACCTATTCATCCAACAGCAACAGCAGCAGCGGCAAGCACAGCAGCAAGCCCAGCTCCAGCGTATGCATTCTGAGTCTCTGCTTCAACAGACACATCAACATCAACAACAACAACAGCCGCCTCGTCGCATGAGCGGTCATCCAAGCCTCCCACACATGCAAATCCCTGGCAGCCAGTCTCACCAGGCCCAGTTCCAGCAACCACCAGGCGACTTTCCGCACCAAATCATCTCGCCAATTAGCGGCGGTGGGCCGCCTCCTGGCTTTCAGCAGATGCCACGCCATCCACCCGGCTTCCACAATCTCAATGCCTTCAGCCAGGTACAGAGAGATGGACCTCCACCTGGCTTCGGCGGCATGATATCGCCTACAAACGGGCCTCCTGGCTTTTTCCAGCAGCCACCGCCTGGCTTTGCAGCTCCACAGCAAATGAGAGGACCTGGCGAGCAGAGAGGATACGAGGGCTTTCCGCCGGGTATCATGCCGCGGAGATAGGATCACGGAAGCTCCGCATAGGAACTTCGTAGACCCGCTGCATGCGGCACGATTCTCTTGAACGGGTAATCAATTAACACAATGCATGCCGTCAGTACCATGGAAATCGCGACGCGAGTGAGTTTGTCGTTCGAGAGTTCGAGCTTGCGGCGTCGATGATTGCGAAGATTCAGACTCGCGAAGCATGGTCCCACAGAGGACGAGCACAATTCACCATCATTTCAGCGCGTTTTTGGCACTTGTAACGTCGGAGCGACGGCGTAAGGAGTCTTGCACATATTCATTCATGAGGGTTGTCACCAAGGCAAGGACAAAGTCATGAGCTCTGAGGTGTCCAGATGACGGATAAAAGGACGGATTCGCGAAGGCGCATAGTATTGCAGACGATGAGTTTCTCTGCGCATGTATTGACGAAGATGTGTGTGTTTAGAGCTCGGAACACATTGACGTCCTGTTGGCTCAGGATGAGTCACTTTGCTGCCAGGCCAGCAGAGCCACAATGAGACACAATGAGTCGACGGCTTTGTAGTCTTAATAATACATGCGTTCAGAATATGGAAGATGGCTCTTCTGCAGGAAACTCACTCGAAACGACAGAATCATGCTCACGAGCGGCAGCACCGGAGCCACAGCAACTGTCACAGCGCAATTCCTGTGCAGCACATGTGACATTCGCTTTCAACATCAACATGACCGACGAGAGCACATGCGTACAGACTGGCACGTCTGCAACCTGAAGCGCAAAATCGCAGAGCTTCCTCCACTTTCTTCGCGAGTATTCGACACGATCGTGCAGCCGGCAGTGACGCACTCAATTGCTTCGGAATGCACGCCGTCTGATCTCGAACAAGAGGATAGCAGCAACGAAGGCGATTCTCAGCAAGACGGCATGGCAACAACCACTGACTGTCTCTTCTGCTTGACACCCTCGCGCTCAACGAAAGACAATCTGGACCATATGTCTGCCTGCCATTCATTTATCATCCCGGATCTGGAGCATCTTGAAACGGATCTGGAAGCTTTCCTGGCATATCTGGCACTGGTCATCTCTCATTTTCATGCATGCCTCTACTGCGGTCATGAAAAGCATTCTGCTGAAGCTGCAAGAAGTCATATGCTTGCCAAAGGACATTGCATGCTGGATCTGTCACCCGATTCGGAATTCTTGGACTTTTGGTTCTCTGGAGATGAGGAGAGACTGGATGCAACCGAGAGAATGTCTGATCAAGAGCTCCGTCTACGGTCTGGAGCTGTGCTTTTCAGCAAGGACGCGAAGCAAAGTAAAATTCGACCTGGTCGACGAAAGCTTCCAGAAGATAGTAGTCAGCGCAGACTGAAAGGATACGAGCGGAAAAACAGTACTCAAGAGGCGGACGCGACAGTCGACAACGCGGAAGCAAAGGACTCGTCTACGCCACAAGAACTTGCTGGGCTCTCTATTTCCGAGGAAGAAGAACGCCAGGTGCCAAACAGTTCATCGCGAGCACTCGCCCGTCGGGATCGGATGGGCGTCACTGGCCTGTCTGAATCGCAGATACGCACCTTGATCAGCGCGGAAAGGAAGGCAATGTCAACAGAGTTTCGATCTCGGGACAGAGCACAGTGGACACGAGACAAATTAGGGAATAAGACGAAACAGAAATATTTCAAGGCATGTACAATATGTCGATCTGGGCCGTTCATAGATCCTGTTAGGCGCTGACCGCCCAAACGCAGCCGGATGTGCCAGGACGAAAGAACGGGTGATGCTAGGAAAATAGTCACCACCAGTATCAGTCAAATCTAAAAAGCATGAAGCCTGAAGCATTTTTCTGTCGATATATATTCTCCAAATGGCAGCTAATATATAGAGGTGGCGAACGACACCGCTGGGAACTGAAGTCAGCAAGAATTCTCAGCACGTGTATTATTCTGTACAACGGAATGAATGCAGCGGCGAAATGTTCGCTCTTCGATCGGTCCTTCGCAACGGTATCGGGCCCCGAGATGCAAGAATCGGAGCGGAGAATAAGTCAATGTCTCGCGACAATTCACAAGCTGCGTGATGCAGTGCTCGAAGCAGCCATCTCTGCTATCATGAACCCTCGGCACGCAGCATCGCGATGGTAAAATAACAAGACTCACATTCTGTACCAACAGTTTGCATGACATTGTTTGATTGCGTTCATTGTGTCGCGTCTTAGGCGTGGTCTCCGTACTGGCTCGGGATAATAAATGAGTACATCGGCACCTTTCTGTGTGCAGGTGTAAGGTTCAACCCCCCGAAGGATTCAGGCCACATTCGTAGGCGTACATAGTATTCTACATGCCGTAGCGCGCATATAGGGTAAGAAATAACCGTGGCATTATGGCAATTCTTAGTTTAACCGTATTACGTGTTATTAACTGTGTAATCACTAAATTCCTTAATATTCCCAAGGCGGCCAACATACAATTAAGCCTACGTAGTACGATAGAAGTTACTATATTATAGCGACCTATTTCTATTATACAACCTAATAGGAGTAGGTACTAGTACTTCCGACCCTATAGGATTTATGGTACCATATAGTATATCCTTTCTCTACGCGTACTAGGCCTCTTATGTTGTATATTTTGTATCATTAAGTTATCTAGATTTTACATATTAATTTTCTAGATCTCGCGCGCTTAGAATTCGATATAGCAGGAGTAGTACTAGCAGTAGCTCTAGCGCTACTAGTAAAGTAGCTACTACTTAGGGTACTAGTACAATATTGTTTCTTAGTCTATGCTTAGATACTGTGCTCTATTGTGTAAAGGATAGTAGGAATAATGTATTAAGATTTAGAGCTAGCTGATCTTTTCATCCCTAAGATCTAGACCTGGATCTAGTACCTAAACCTTAACCTCTAGTCTACTACGACTATACCTAGCACACACACCGATACACTACCTATTTATCCTATAGACTATTAAAAGTTACTAAGCTTTTATAGATAAATAAGTAGCTATATTAGTATAATGATAATAATTTATACGTACTCTAGCTCGCTATATAGGCTATATACGATTCTCCTAGAATCCTAGATAGGTAAGAGAGAGAACCGTTGTTGGCCTGCCTTATACTAGCCTATGCCTAAGGTTTTGAAATGATTCCTAGGCCTCTAGCTACTTGTAGACATAGTTGTTGAATAATGAATCGGATTCAATTCAAGATTCATATTCAAAGTGAATATGAATATGAATCCTAGGTTAGTGAATATTTAAGATATTCATATATTCAGTGTTAATGGCTTACCTAAGGAAAAGCTACCTTTTTGTTGAAGGAGTAAAATGAAGGATGTCTTTTAGCCACCCTAGATCTTTAAGAAGGTCTCTTACCTGTTTTTAAGCAAGGTCTGCCTAGAAGAGGCTCTACGGATATCGCTAAAAGTAGGCCTTCGAAGGGAATCTACATAGACTACGGCACTACTTACTAGCCTTAGTAGGTAACTAGGGTATTCTAGATAGAAGAGCTTCTATTAGACACCTTATTAAAGGCACTAACTAAGTAGCTACCCTTCTATAAGTATGCCTTTAGCTCTATTAAGGATAGAGTAGGAAGTATAGCCTCTATCTTACTATATTTGCGAGGTCACCTAAGTATAGTACTAAATATGAATTGAATATGAATATTCACTCTAATTTAGGACTGAATATGAATACGACCTGTGAATCTTGAATATTCATTATTCAACAAGCATGCTTGTAGAGTATGTTAGCCTGCGTGGTACTAGTAGTATACGGCTCTTAGAGAGGCCGTAGGTACTATACTAGGTAGGAAAGCCTCTCTCTCTCTACGTGGATCGGAGCTCCTAGGGAGTTACTACTTCTCTAGGGATTCCTCGTACATATAGGCTAGCTAGGCACATTACCCCCTAAGGAAGGTAGAATTAGAGGCTAAATACTAGTATAGGTGGACTCCGGTTCTACGTGGACTACCGACGACTAAATGAGATTACTATTTAGAACACCTACCCGATACCGTTAATATAGGAGACTCTATCTCGCCTTAGTAAAGCGCGGTACTATACTAAGTAAGACATAATATCGGCCTTTAACCGGCTACGCATCGTAGAGGGTAACGAATAGAAGACTACCTTTAAGATACGTTACGGGCTCTACGAGTATCTCGTAATGCCGTTTAGGCTCGCTAACGTACCTTCTTCGTTCTAACACTATATAAACGACACCTTAGTACCCTACCTCGATATGTTTTACACGGCCTACCTAGACGACGTACTCATATACTTAGATAGTCTAGAAGAATACCGTCTACACGTAGATTAAGTGCTAACCGTACTCGGCAAAGTAGGCCTCTATTACGACATCTCGAAAAGCGAGTTTAAGGTGTAGGAAGTCAAATACCTAGGGTTAATTATTACTACGTAAGGCATTAAGATAGACCTAGAAAAGGTAGACGTAGTACGTAACTAGCTAATACTACGTAACATTAAAGACGTATAGGCATTCCTCGGCTTCGCTAATTTCTACCGTCGTTTTATCGCACGTTTCTCGAGGCTTACGAAACCTCTTATAGAACTTACGAGAAAGGACGCCTCCGGTAAGACATAGTTCTAATAGATAGACACCTACTAGAGGGCGTTTAACACACTAAAAGCCGCGTTCGCTAATAGGCCTATCTTAGCTTACTACGACCCGAGTCTACCGATCTAGTTTAAGACCGACGCCTCGGACTATGTCACGGCTAGCGTCCTCTCCTAGTAGTACTAGGATAACTAGAGGCCCGTAGCCTACTTCTCTAGTAAAGTGTTACCCGTAGAGTATAACTACGAGATTTACGATAAGGAGCTACTTACTATTATAAAAGCCTTTAAATAATAGCGGAGCGAGTTAGAAGGTTACCTATAAACTATAAAGGTTCTAACCGATTATAAGAACCTAGAGTACTACATAACTACTAAGTAGTTAAGCCGCCGATAAGCACGCTAGAGCGAGTTCCTTAGCCGTTTCCGCTTTAAGATCTCCTATCGTACTAGCAAACTAGGCGTTAAACCGGACAGCCTTACTCGTCGATCCGCTAACCTACCGACCCCTAGCGACACCGTAGACGAAAGGATACGAGCTTAACACTAAGTTGTCTTAAAACTAAACAACCTCGACCCGGCACTACGCCTAGCCTTAACGGTAACGTTCGATAGTTAAGCCATCTTTAATAACATCGTTGTAGTAAGTAAGTACGATAAGTAGGTCCTCCGTATAAAGGATTACTTAGCGATAAGGACCTCCCCGAACCGGTCTAATGGACCTCTATACTAGATGTCACCTTTAGAATGCGAGGTAATAGCTAACCTACTCTATTACCGAGAGAGCCTCTTCGTTCCTAATACCGAGAACCTACGTACTCGCATAATCGAGGCTTACTATGCTTACCCTATCGCTAGATACCCGGGTAGGGAGCACACCTACGAACTAGTTAGCCGTTACTACTACTAGCCTAAGCTCCGTAAGGACATCGCTCGCTACCTATTACACTACTATACTTATAAACGTACCTATAGTAACCGTTAGCGTAAGTAAGGACTCCTCCGGCCTCTACCGGTACCTCTATACCGTTAGTAGCACATTACGATGGACCTTATTACCGGGCTACTACTATTAGAATTAGGGTATAATGCTATACTTATCGTAGTAGATAGGCTTACGAAAATGCGACACTTAATCGTAATAACCGAGAAGTATACGACCGCTATAGATATAGCCGAAGTCTTCTTAGACCGTATCTAGAAACACTACGGTTACCTATAAAGCATAACGTCGGACCGCGGCCCTTAATTCGTGTCGTAATTCTAGCGTACCCTATGTAAAGTAACCTATACGGAGCTCTAATTGTCTACCGTACGTTACCCGTAGACTAATAGATAAACGGAGAGGTTTAATTCTACTACCGAAGCATACCTCTATACATACGTTAACTATAGCGGAGACGACTAGTCTAGGTAGCTACCTATAGCCGAGTTTGTAGGTAATAACTAACGCTCCGATACGATCGGTATGTCGCCGTTCTACGTATACTACGGTTACAACCTATGTATAGGCATCGAATTCGTAGTAGAAACACCGTATAAAGACTACGATGCTAGAGACTTTATTTGGCGTACTTACGCTTTAGAATAAGAAGTAGTACGATGCCTATAATGGGCTTAGTCGGAAATGGAACGTACCGCTAATAAAGACCGGCGCCCGCATCTAGCATACATAGTAGGTAAAGAGGTATTCCTATCGCTAAAGGGGATTATAACCGAACGTAATAACAAACTCGAATAGCGTAGAGCCGGTCTATTCCGCATTACGAAAGTCGTCTCGCCCTATGACTATATACTCGAGCACGTATAATATCGAACGGATGGCGACGACTACGGCGACGACGACGAGGCCCCCGGGCGAAGGAAGCGAGTAGAGGGAGACGTATAAGAGGGCGTAGGAGATAGTAATAGCGGTAGACGGGGAGGTTCCGGAGAGAGCGCTAAAGATAATAATAGTAGAACTCTTAGGAGGGCTAAAAGTACTAAAGAACGATATAAGGATAATAGTAGATAAGGTAGTAGGAACGGCTACGGTAAAGGTATAGAAGGGGGCTCTCCTAGCCCTAGGAACTAGCTAAGGTATATAGGCGAAGGTAGCTAGTCTAAAGGAGAAGAAGATAGCTATTAAGGTCTACATTATAGACCTCTAAGAGTAAGAGGATCTCGATAAGGTAATAGGGAAAGAAATCGTCTAAAAGATAGGGAAGAAAGAGATTATAGGGGTAAAGAAAGATAGACGCGGAGTAGTTAAGCTCTATACGGTAGCGGAAGGGGATATAAAGAAGCTTAAAACCTAGAAGGAGTAGATAATAAAGATTAGAAAGATAGCGAAGGTCTCGTACTAGTAGTTTATAGTTATAGCCTACAGTATAACTAGAACATTTAAAACATAAGATAATATTACTTAGCTTTAGAAGGAAAACTAATATATATACTTAGGGATCTAAATTACTAAGGTAGTATAGGTTAAAAGAAAGATCGAGGAAAAGAAGACGAGGTTATTACTTATCGTATAGGTAGGAAGTATAGAATAGGCTAACATACTCCTAGAAAGGGGACTCTTCTAGGACTACGAAAGGATAGATACGGAAATCTATATAAATACCTATAGGATCCTATAATACTATAAGTACTAGTAATACGGGTACCTAGTAGTAAGGTACCTAAAGACTATAAACACGTGCTCCTACTATATATAAGGATACTAGGTAAAGGAATATAAGGAACCGAAAGATAATACGAGGTATATAAACTACGGAAGAAAGTACCCCTCGTAGGCTAAGGAATACCTAGCGAGGATTAGAGCCTAAGAGAGAGCGAGGGAGGCTAGAACGACCTCGCCGTAGAGATACTATACCCCCGAATAGGACGAGCTAAACCGATAAAGAACATATAACCCGAATAAGAGGTAAAGGTAGGAGGAGACTACCCCCCCTACCGTAAGGAACTACCTCTAGATAGGAAGACCGCGATACATCGACTAGGTAGGGAGAGACCCTAACTAAAGGAAACTTAACTAGATAGTGCCTTAAATAAATAAGGATACCCCCTAGGAGGAGATCCTTAGTTAAGAGGAAAACCGATAGGACTAGATAGACTAAACCTAATAAATAATACGACGATGTTAACGATTATATAGTATAACGTTAATAAGAGTAAAGATAAAGTATAGCGAAGCTTCCTCTAAGCCCTTTAACCGAAATACTACTACGTTATAGCGATCTAAGAACTATAGCTAAACCTATACTCCTCGAAACCTATAACGGTAAAGGATCTACGATACTATATAATTATATACTAGACGGGAAAGCTAAGAACCTATATCTACATTAGTAAGGAGATCTCTATAGATTTATAGGAACCCGTAGACTAAGAGGACGGAGACTCGACTACGATAAAAATATATACTACCTAAGGCCCGATAAAGATCTATTATATCTATAACCTACCGCCGGAATTAAGAAGTAGTACCTAACTCTACACCTTAATAAGGATCCTAGCTATAATAAAGAACGACCGGTAGTAGATAATCGTAGGAGACTTTAATCTCTACTACTTACTCTAGGGTTCCGACTTTACACCGGTATACTATTTCCTAGCGGGAAGATTAATCGATATAATAGAAAGGGAAGGTATAGAGATAGTAACCCTAAAGGGACTTACTACGTAGGAGGTAAGATTAAGTAAAAGCATAATCGACCTTTACTTCGTAACCTAAGTAATTAGGGAAAGGGTTAGAAAATGCATAGTAAATATAGACATAGAATCCTCGTTAGACTACCTACCGATATAGACCGAGCTCGATCTATAGGCTACCTAGGAATAGGACCTCGAAGCTAAACCGAACTAGAAGAAGGCTAACTAGGAAGAAGCTAACCGGATACTAGAACTAAGGGCCTAGGAGATAGCGGCTAGAGACATTAGGAGCCGGGACGAAATCGAGAGAGCGGTAAGGTAACTAATCCGGGCTATATAAGACGCTATAGAAGCTATAATACCCTCGAGTAGACCGTCTAAATACTAATAACTATACTAGACGGGGGAATATATAGAGAAGGTAAAGGAAGTAAGGAGGGTAAGGAGGAAATAGACTACTACGTACTCCTAAGAGGATTAGGACGTATACTATAGAGCTACTTAAGAAAAGAAGAAATAGATTAAGAGAGATAAAATATAGGAATAGAGATCTACGGTAGGGATACTTATAAAAAAACCCGAGGATATATAGAGGATAGCGAAATAGGCGAGGTAACTAACTTAGGATAGAGACTAACTACCCTAGTTCCCCGATATAAAGGATAGGTAAGGAAATACCTATACTATAAACGAGGGAAAAACGGGGGCCCTAGGATAATACTTCTTCGGCGGCCGCGTAGAAGCCGACTTAACGGATATCCGAGGGGTAAAGGTAGAACCGCCGATAGATAGAACTAGATAGAAGCTAGGAACGGACACGAAGGAGGTTATAGCGACTATAGCGAAACTTCTAGGTAAAAAAGCGCTAGGGCCGGATAGAGTATATAACATTATACTTAAAGTATATAAAAAGACGCTAGCCCTAGCTATAGCTAACATCTTTACGGCCTACATAGAATAAGGGTACTACCTAAAACGGTTTAAGGAATCCCTTACTATCGTACTTAAGAAGCTATAGAAAGAGGACTACTCCTAACTTAAGTTATACCGACTAATTATACTTCTAAATATAATAGGTAAGCTCCTAGAAAAAATAGTAATAAGAAGGCTTATAGATTTCGCGGAAGAATATAAAGTCCTACCGGAGGAGTAAATAGGAGGGAGGGTAAAGAGATCTACCCTTATAGCGGTAAAGCTTATTACGGAATAGATTAAGTATATATAGTACTACGGAAAGAATAAAGTAGCGTTACTCCTCTTACTCGATATCTCGGGAGTATTCGATAACGTCTTATACGAGAGACTAATATATATCCTAAGGTAAAAGAGAATACCGACATAGATAGTCGAATTTATATAGTCGTTCCTAAAAGAAAGGACGACCTAACTACTCCTAGGGAGATATAAGTTAGCCCCTATCTAGATAAACATAGGAATACCCTAAGGATTAACCCTCTTACCGATACTCTTCCTTATATTCGTAGCGGATCTCCTACTAAAGCTTAAATCGGATAAGACATTAGTATCGGGATTTATCGACGATACTAATATCCTAGTATAGTTAGACTCTATAGAAGAGAACTATAGAATCCTAGAAACGTAATATAAGGAGTATAAAATATAGGTATAGAAATATAGAGCTAAATTTACGTTAGAGAAGTACTAACTAATCTACTTTAGTAAAGCGAAGACGAAACATAATATAAAAGCGCCGATTATAATCTAGGGACACCTTACTAAACCTACCTCGGAATTACGAGTCCTAGGAATATAGCTAGACCCGAAACTAAGCTAGGGCCTATAGGTTAAGAAAGTATAGATAAGAGCTAACGCGAATAGGTAGTCTATCGAAAGACTAATAGCATTAACATAGGGAGTAACATTTAATAAAGCGAAGACTATATATAAAGCAATTATAAAGCCGGCTATACTATACGGGGCCTAAGTCTAGGTAGTATAAGATAAGACCCTAAAGAGGATTACGGAACCGATTAATAGAGTCTAAGCCTAATGCCTAAGAAGAGTTATAGGAGTATATAAGTCTACCCCGGCTAGGGTATTAGAAATAGAGACGGGATCGCTACTAATATAATAATACCTAAAAGGAATAAGGTACTAATACGTAATTAAGACGACTCTATACCCGGCTTAAGAAATTATTAAGGAAGCGCTCGGGAAGATCCGTAACTAAGTACCGCCGAGTAAGAGAAGGGTTTATAGACCCGAGAGAAAGGTATAAAAGGAAGAAGATCTAGCCCGAGGAATAGAGACCCTATATAAAGTATTTTAAGCTATAGAGAAGAGGGAGGGAAGAAAAGGGTAGAGTATAGCGGAGGAGATAGCGAGAATACTCTAGGAAGAAGAATAGAGAGAAATACCGAGAAGAAGAGGGATACTAAAAGCATTAACGACCTTTAGAAGTAATAATAACCGGATCTATAAAGACCTAAAAAGGGCGGAAGTAAGTATAGCGATATAACTACGCTCCGAGCATATCGGTCTTAGAGCCTACTTATACTAAAGAAGAGTCCTAGGGATAGAAAGCAAAGCTTACCTATATAGCTACCCGTCTTAAAACCCTAAGTACATACTACTAGTATATAAACGATAGAGGAAAGGGAGGAGCGAGTAGAGGTACTAGATAAGAGAGAGGGAATACGACAAGATTATTACAAACAAAGAAATTATAAATAAAGAAGACATTAGAAGAATTATAAAGTAGATTATTAGAGAGGGATACCTTAAATAATACGTACTAGCCTAGGAGATAGAGGAGTAGATAGAGAAAAGGGGGGAGGAGAAGGAGGGGAGTAAAGAGGAGGGAGTATTAGGGTAGTAGGCAAGGTAGTTAGTAGGTAAACTCTATAACACTAGTACACCCTAGAGGAAGTTAAACCGAAGGACGAAGGAAGGGAAGAAGTAACGAGGGTAAGGAGGAGAGGTTTTTACTAGCGAGCCTAGTTTCCTTTTTATAGAACACACATAGCGTTAGACCTATATAGGCCGATAGGCACTAGAACAGGCAAATGAGAGATCTATCTATCTATATACTCGAGCTTCTAGCGTTAATAAGGATCTATAACGTCTTCTACGCCTCGCTACTATTACCGACGCCGAATATAGACCCGATACCTAGATAAAGTAATGATCTACCGCCGCCTATAGACATCGACGGAGAGACCGAATATAAAGTAGATGCTATAGTAGACTCCCGATAGTTTAGTAAGAGAAAGAAGGGTAAAGAGAATAGCGTGTTTAAATATAAAGTATTATGGCTTAGATATAATAAGAGCGAGGCTTCGTGGATAACATTAGATAATGTCGCTAACGCAACCGAGGCTATCGCTAATTTCTACGCGCGCTACCCTTATAAGCTACGTCCTAATAACCTACCTACCTACTACCGTGCTTCCGCCGCTATTATACGCGCCTATAGCATCGCCGCCGAGGGAGGGGGTAGTATTACGGATAGGCTAGAAGCTAGCCCTCCATAGCTAGGCCTTAGCATTAATGCCTTAGGCATTAACTCGATAGACCTCTTCTCTCCGTATTTGCATAGTACTTCTCTCTCTACGCTTCGTCGACTATAGCTAGCGACTAATAACATTCATTCACCTACTCGTTCCTTAACACTCTACTATATCGACTTCCTTACTAGAGTCTGCTTAATACTTATAGGGGTTTCCTCTTCTTTCTCTTTAGGTCTACTCTCTTACTACTACCTAAGTATAGGAGAATAAATGTAATATTATACTTACTATTCCTACTTTAGCCCCTATCCACCTTGTAGCTTCTATTATATCTACGATCCATTTATAATCCTATTAGCCTCCTTAGCTTAGTACTATATCGCCATCTAAACTATACAGTTGCCTAGGCTATAGGGGCTTATTGCTACTATAGAGACCTCCTTCTACTGTAGGGACTAGTTACTAGTAGTCTTATTAGGTAGTACTAGGGCCACAGCAGTATCTTACTATACATAGTACTACCTTAGAGGCTTAGACATCTATAGAAATGCTACTATTTAATAATACAGCTACTAGATCGTGCATTTGTAGTATATCTGCGGTTTGTGCTAACCATACGCCCCGCTGCTAGGGGCATCTAGCACGGACGGTCGGGGTTCTTGGCATCACAGGCATAGGAAACACGAGCCAACCTCTTACCAAGGTATAAGTATTAGACTCGCTCCACCTACTAGCTTCATCATTCACTTCTCAGCCGACCTCTCTCCCCGACTTGAAACCACTAGTAGCGGGTTCTGCTTAGCCGTAACATCGTAGGCAGATACAGCAGTTTTCTAGCAGGTTGAAGAAGCAGAGACACAATCATGATCGGGCGACTTGTACACGAAGAGAACATCAGCGAGCCAAATGGCATCAGTGTCCTCATCTCCGGCGCCGGCACAGGAGGTCTTATGGCCGCACTCGAATGCTGGAGGAAAGGTGAGTCTCGGAGATATCTATAACGCTTCACGAACATCGATCCTGCACCAAAGTCGACCTTGACCTGAATCTGATTAGGTTGCTCTGTCAGAATACTCGAGCGTTCAAAGGTGTCCTCTACCCAAGGGGACAGCTACACTCTCGGGCCCAGCGCTATCAACTCCGTCTGCCGCTGGCCTCAGATGAGTGCCGACGTTGACCGCATCGCTTATGATCCTCTCTACGCCATGAACAATGTTCAGATGGAGACCGTCAAGGGACCCATGCGCATCTCTGCGATGCTGCAAGAAGGCAGTAAAGCTCAGCGTGTCGCCTACTACATGCGGCCCGACGTGCAGATTATGCTGCTTAATCAACTCGCGGCTGTGGGAATCGAAATCGAATATGAGAAGCGTGCAGTGGAGTACTTTGAGAACGCAGAGAATGGAGTTGCGGGTGTGATTTGCCAGGATGGCAGTCGTCACGAAGCGGATGTCGTGATCGCAGCTGATGGAATTCGGTCCGCGTCAAACAAGATCGTGGGCGAGGGTAAGACGGTGCCTGCGAAGAGTAGTGGACATTCCATCTTCCGAGTTGCGTACCCAGTGGAACTGGCAATTGCAGACCCACTGGTGGCGGAGAGATTCAAGCTCGATGATGAGGGAAACTCGGTCATGAACATGTTCCATGGTCCCGACACCTTCGGCCTGTTCTGGAGAAATGACAAATGGATGAACTGGGCGATCGACCACATGGACACCAGCGGCAAATCCGAAGAATCTTGGTCAAATCGTGTCTCCGCTGATGAAGCTCTCGCCTTTACCGAAACCATCCCAGGCTTTTCTGAAGTCGCCAAGCGCGTCATTAAGGCCACCCCTCCTGACACGCTCGTCGACTGGGCTTTGATGTGGCGCGATCCACAGCCAAAGTGGACATCTGGCGGTGGCCGTATCGTTCAGATTGGCGACGCAGCACACACCTTCATTCCCTCTTCTGGCAATGGTGGTACACAGGCCATCGAGGATGCCGTATCCATCGCCTCATGTATCGCCATCGGAGGAAAGGCAAATGTGCCCAATGCCACCCGTGTACACAACCTGCTTCGCTTCGAGCGAGTCTCCTTCATTCAGGCCATGGGCGTTGCGAACCGCGATAGGCACAACACCAACAAGGCGAAGCACAAGCAGAACAGGAGCTTCCAGTGGGGTACTTGGCTTGTTGATCACGACCCTGAAAAGTACGTCTACGACAATTTCGATGCCGCCCTTGGAAAGGTCGCCGAAGGCAAGGACTTTGCCAACACCAACACGCCGCCAGGAATCAAGTACAAGCCTTGGACTATGGACTCGCTCGCTGCGGCACTGGAGAGTGGTGAGAGCTCTATCTTAGATGGAGACTGGATTTGAGAACCCGGCTTTTCGTGTACCGGCGTTTTGGCAGGAGTCTCAGGCATCGCTACCGGGGGTGAGCTAGATGAGATTAAGAGCCTGGCGTGGAGTCTGGAGTTTCGCACCTAGACCATGTGTCTGAAACATCTTATCTTCACTTCTTGCTCGACTGCGGATGGCTACATTTCGAACCGCTTGTCTTGCTTGTCAAAGTTGTCATTGCTTTTCCTAAGCACCGTGCTCGTTCGGCTGAGATCGAAAAGGTGGATTGTGAAGTTCCACGGTGGTGGAGAACAGCCTTGCTGACAAACGATACGTGATACCGGCTGCTCGAGACAACGACGTCTAGACGCTGTTGGATGCTTTCAAGTATCATCCTGTGAGTCGCCGCCATTTGTCGCAGTCACAACGACGCTTGAGCAGCGGCGTTCGTGACCGCGACCCGTCACTGTTCTCGCCCGGACAGTGGTCGGTCGTACCCTGGCTTCCTCACTCTTTGGGCTCCTCCTTCAATAACAGCCGCCGCGAAGGACTCTGCACGACATCTTCCAACCAGCTCCAGCGAGATCACAATCCAGGATTTTGCTGCCTCTATCGCCTCGTTTGGATATCCTACACCGCATCAGTCATCAAAGAAGAGGCCGTCTACCGAAACGCGGTCCGACTGCAGCATAAAGGCTCAAGACCACACCGTCACAACGCTGCCAAAACGTGCTCGCCAAATTGTTGGGAATCACGAGGCGCTCATTCCAGCTGTGATGAAGACCCAGGGTGTCTCGATCCAGAAGAGTCCTGTTGGTCGGGTAAACAGCGAAATCATGTGGACGCGCGGTTGTTCCCCAATCATTGAAGCGTCGTCCATTGCTCGGGCAGCCACCTGAACGAATTTCAGCAGAACGGGCCCACCCGCCAACCACAGGTCTACTGTTCCGGTATGTCCAACGAAGTCCCAAGTGAGCAGGGGTTGAAGCTAATGATATTGCGCAGATACTGGCTTCCCCAAGATGGGGAGCTTAACAGCGAGAATGGGTTCGCCGCGAGAAAGTTCTCCAGGTCCAACGCTCCTGACTTCAGGACGCCTAAAACAGAAGACATATGTTTCACCGATATTTTGAACCATATGAACAAGAAGCAGGAGAAACCCCCATTCATATCCACTTCAAATCGGCTCCTCTGGATATTCGAGCGTTTGGCGTTGTCGAATCTGGCGGACGGCAACGAAAATGGCCGAATATCGATCATCGATCCGTCTGCGATGAATCGAGAAGCCATATTTTGGGCCCGACCATACCACGACGAGTTAACCAAGAGGTGGGCACCACGGAAACTTGGCGCTCATGGGTACAGAGGCACCTGTGAATTTCTCGTATACGGCAAGGATCAACAGGGCAGCTGCAGAAATGATCCTCGAACATGAGCCCGACGAGAGCGAGCAAGATCAGTTGTTCGAGTTCGATGAAGATGGGCTTGTCATTTGAAGACCGGTGAGAGATCAGATGGTCCGAATGCGGGTGGTTGTGCTTGCAGCACTTGACCCTCTAGAGACCAATATGGTATCACTGTGAGCACTCGACGGACGAGATTGTTCGCCCAGTTTTCGTCTGTGCACTCATATACAGATCTCGTCTGCGCACACTTGTGTTCGCCAAGCACTTCTGGTGTAAGCTGCAAAGAGATGTAGAGGCAAGGAGCAAGTTCTTGGTGGTACAGCCTAGGGAAGCACTTGCCGCTTGTTGAATAAGCATTGCATCAAAGACGCAGTCCGTAGCATCTAGCAATGCTGCAAATGTCCGCACGGTGATGGGGACATTCGGTCCTTCCATCGCTCTCTGCGCCTGTGAGATAACGCTGCTACAGCGTCTGTGAGATAACGCTGCTACAGCGTCTGAACACGTAGGAGGGCTAAAGGCCTTAAGCTTAACCGGGCAAAATGCGGTTTCAATCGGCAGAGATCCCTACTAGCCAGAATTTGGGGAGAAATTGATAGCCTTCCGAGGTGTTCAGACGCTGTAATATGTAAGGTCGCAGAAAGATTGGTCGGGAGGTGGCGCTCGGAGACGACAAATAGTGCTTGGGCCAAAGCTGAAAGACCGACCTCGAGTTTGACTGGGAGAGACCATCTCCAAAGCCAGTCGGGTACGATGGGGATGTGTGTTTCCTGCACTGACAGCCACGTCGCGTACACAGACCGGTGAAGTTAGGTAGAGTGTCTCATGGGCACGGCACAGCACACTGTTGCCTTATGCAGACCATTCTTCAAAGGATTTCGGTACCTTGCATTACTCTCTCGGCAAATGGAAGATCCAGTGACGACCTGAAGTTCGAGAGCGCGATAACGACAACACCCACAGTGCTAGAAAATAGAAGGAATGCCGCCGAAATTTAAGGCGCAGTGAGAGGTCCTCCCAACCGCGTTAGACCAGGATCTGGCACGTCCAACATTCCGTCGTACAATATCAAAGACGTTGAAGAAACAATTCGAACATACATCGGGGATGCTGAAGATGCCACAAATCGCCACGATTTCTCTCCCGAAAGCATTCCGAGGTGCACCGCGGCAGTCACACAGCACAACATTGAGACACCTGTCGCTGGCGAGCCTCACGTCATGACCATTCACGAGGTCTTGGAGATGTGTGGCGGAGGAGCACGCGGAACGGAAGATTCGTGTGATCGATGGCAATGGGTTTGGCGTGATCAGGCCGGCTGTGGTCAAGAGGGTCTGGAAATTGTCCGAGGGCGATTGGGTCATCACAAGCGTGAGGCAGCTTGACGGTCTGGAAGGAAGGTGAATGTGGCCACACTTTCGAGTGCACAATTCATGTGTCGTGTTTCTCGCAACTCTTGTGTGGCCGATCTGATGATGGTCCATGGGCGCTGGCTTGCCTGCGTTGAGACTGCATCCTAGCTCTTCGCGCACCGCTTTCATGACTTTCTCACCACCTTCGTAGCTTGTGAGTCAGCGCGCCTCGTGCGACTCTCTTGCCAACGTCTCTGCTCAGCCAAGAGGTCGTCATCATCTTCCATCTCTGTATCCTGAGCAGCTCCTGTCCGCCTCAGCTCGGCAGCAGGCTGCTCGGGCAAAGCGCCGGCCAAGCGAGCCTCCTCTTCCCAGCGCTTCCGCTCCAACTCATCATACTCTTCCTTCCTCTCAATCCATCGCTCTTGCACATCTCGCACTTCCATCTTGCCGTAGTTCTCGTTCATGGCTTGGGCCCAAATACTTGCTTCATCATTGAGAGTTCGGCCTGACTCATCTGTGCCGCGAGCGCCAGCGAAGACATATCCACTTGCGCGATCGATAGCGCGAAGCAATGTGGCCATGCTTTGACGATCTTCGACAGCCAGAGTGTCGAAGGCAATGAGGCCATGATCTTCGATGAGGCCGACCAGAGCTTCGTTCAATGCGTCCCATTTGGCAGATGCGCGGGGTGTGCTCGCGGGCTGCTCTCGCGACAGGACTGGGAGTAGGTGATGAAGGTCGTGGACTTCGGTGTAGAAATCGAGGTTGAATGGCAGATGCGCGCCGCCGACAGACTTGAGATTATCGATCTTGGTGAGTACATTGAGTGTCGGGTAAGGTAGGTGCAGCATGGCGCGCAAGCAGAGGAGAAGAGAGCTTAGGTAGAGAGAAGGGCGGGTCAAGACAAGGGAGTCGACAAGGTGAATGATGACAAGCTACTGTGCGTCAGTCAGCGGC
>LFZN01000119.1:0-97770 GCA_001578235.1 Pseudocercospora eumusae | reverse complement strand
CGGTAGGGTTTTCACTTGCCAGCTCTCCATCCAATGATACTTCGAGCCGGGCTTGTGAAGTGCTTGGCATTCACCTGCCAACACGCCGCACGGGCATTCTTTCACTAGCGTGCGACAAAGCCAGCCCGCCTCTTTGAACTTACAAACGAAAAACTCGACATTCCCTTCAAGTCCCTCTGCTCCGTCTTCCACAACATTGCAACAGCCACAGTATGTGAAGAGGTATCATTTTGGGCAGGTGAGAACCCGCCAGGTTGCCCACAAACCCCGCCTGGTCGCGACTCAGAGTACGCCCTGGGATTTTTAAGCCAGGGTCTTCTCAGGTTGCCTGCCTTTCGGGGGCGTTTCGAAGATGATGCTGTTCAGCACTCTATGCGCGGCAAGGAGAGAACATTAATTCGTTGACAAGATCCCGCGAGATCTGGTGACTGTCGTGACAAGGTACTGGGGGCGCAACAACACAAACCCAAGAAGCGGTGCTTGCGTCGAGGTCCGGAGATTCGACAGATGATCCCTCATAATCTGTGTCCAGATGAGAAGACTCAATTAGAGTCCGAATTCTCTTGGCGTTTGCATGCAGACAATGAGGCGGAGACGCGAGCATTCCTCGATGATGATGATGATGATGATGATGATGATGAGGTGGCAGGATTGGCGGCGACAAAGGTTTCCATCGCGGTCGGAGATCACAATTTGCCATCTCTTGGAATCTGCTTGATCTTTCAAGCCACACTTTTTCTTTTCCACTGTTCTTTTCGCTATCGTGAGAGCACAGAGAAGAAGGCCAGGACAAGCTCCAAGACATTTGCGCGAGCACACAAGCCGCGAGAGTCTAGACACATCTTTTTCTAACTGGCAGCTGGTGACGTAGTGAGCAAGCAGGTACCACTTTCGCAGGCCTTCGGGGCGACTTGTTTCTTCGTACATACTTTCTGCCATGCTCTGTCACTTATCACTACTACCGTGGAGCTGGTGTGGCGACGAATGATACAATGCAGTGCCGTGAAGCCATCGGCACAAGTTAGCATGCTGCTGTCCAAGTGGAGCAAATGAATTCATCACCCGCCTGCCGAACGGGCCTCATCTGATCCGCTGCTATGTGGAACCGCCGTCCACTCCAGTGCCACTGTGACGACGATAGTGCTACGTGCAAGATAAACGCCGGTCGTTAGTCTATCGTTCGTCGAGCTTCGCAAGATAGAGAGGAAGGGCGTGAGCAAAGCATGCCCACCAACTGCAGTGCCCCGGGATAGTATGCTTCGAATGATAGCGCGTCCAGCATTCCATGATGAGGACAGCAAAAAGGGCGCGCCCATTGTACGTGCACATTAGCATTGGCTGTGCTTCCTATCGTAAGTCATGCAAAGCGTGTGGAGCACTCCGTCAGACTTCCCTTAGCCATTACCATTCTCCGTTGTGAAATTCCTGTTCTTGCCCAAGTCTTCGGGACTGATACGACCCAGCAGGAGTTCCATGATACTGTAAGAAGGACCTGATGAGCAGATTAGCATGACATTCCTGCCTTGTCATCCAACAGACAGCGTTATTGTACTTACCTGGTGCCTCTCCTGGTACTTTATGCCCAGCCAATTGAATTTGATAGAAGGTCAGTCCGCGTTCGTGGCCCCATTTGCCAACATAGCCGGCACCAGAGGGCGAGCCAGGAAGATCTGCGTGGAACGGGGAAAAGAATCCATGACCAGGGTAGTCTTTAAAGCCTTGCCAGCCATTCCATGTCATATTCTGAAGGGCGAGAAGAGTGCCGTTCGTGTTCAATAGAGCGTCCAAATTGCCCGACCCGATGATCACACGTCCAAGCTTCTCAATGACATTCTGCAGGACGCCATTATGGGACGGAGGGTCAGAAGTATCTACCTCCATCGTACTATTCTTGTCGGTCGCGTTTGGGAAGACTGGATGCGATGAACAAACGTTCCATGCCCAACCTTGTGGAACATGGAGCAGCTCTTGGACATCGCTGCGGTTGAAAAAGATTTCATTGGGGACCGGATTATAGCTACTGTTCCCACAATCAGCATTGTCCGCATTTGTTAGTTCCATACACTCACGAAGCGATCGGACCAAGTACTGATCCAAGCGGTGGACACGTATTGCTAATGCAGTAGATGTTAAAGCAGGCATTGACGGTCGAAGCCTCAACAACAACCCTGTTCAACGTGTCGCAGGGGTCTGTGGTGTTACTGTGGATTTCTGCCGCAAAGATGTCTTTTAGGACGGGAAACTTTTCCTGTGGGGCCGGGAACGTGAAGTATTTATCCAATACAGACTTGTAGCCGCATTGCTCGTGTGTTGCCGTTAGGTTCTCCATGACCGTGTCGTTGATGCCAAGCATACCCTGCCAATATTGAGCGAAAGGGACTACGGTAGCCGCTTGTTGAGCAACGCCGTCGCCCAGGATTGGGTCGTTCATGTGAACACCCTTCAGAGGCAAGTCGGAGCTGTTCTTCTTTATGAATGCGTTGCCGATATAGGGTAAATAAAATCTGGTACATCGTTAGCGGAGCGCATGAGCAAGCAAGACGGATGTGGTACCCAGCATAGGACTCTCCAGTCAGGTAAATGTCCCAGCCCTTGACATCGAATGTCTCCGCGAATTGCTCGTAGAAGCTCACGAACTGTTCTCCAAGCTCCACCTCGTTTGTGATATTGGGCGTCCCTTGCGTGAAGCCTACGCCGATAGGCTGCTCAACCCACATGACATTGGTGAGATTCCTCCAATCATACGTGTTCCGCACCGGTTCTAAGACTCGTCAACGCCATCTTGCCATTTCTCAGGTTGACATGGCTGCTTACTAGGAGTTCCATCCATCCAGGTGAAAGGGCCATTCTCGGTCAACAAGCCGATCAAAGAGCTACAGCCAGGTCCACCATTAAACCTGCAATTCGGAATGATCAGGACGCAAGCTGGATCAGCAACGGCAATTCTTTGCATACCATATGGCAACCTCTTTTGGTCCAGTCTGATTGAGGGAGGGCCAAAACCAGAAGAAGTATTCTCTTGTTTCGTTCTTCGCTGAGGTGATGGGAAGAAGTCCTTAAAGCACTACTCAGCACGACGTTCTTAAGACGAAGAATGCGCGTCAACTTACCTGCATACGATTCGCCAGGGTCAAAGTTGAGCTCCGGCAGCTTCTCGCCGTCCACTGCAAATTTCCTGGTCTTGTCGGTCAAGAAGCGGCTCGTTGATGGGCCATTGAACTGCTCGTGTTCCTCTCGTCTCTGAGCTCGGTGAGCTTGTTTGGCAAGGGCTTCCCGTTGAATCTTCGCGGCTCGCTTGATCGCATCGGTAGGATGGCCTGCGAATGCAATATCCAGTGTGCTGATCAGAGCGATGAGACTGGCCAAAATGCGCATTTTGAGCGGTTGATCACAGCAGACGGGATGCAAGAGGTCGAAGGCAGGGAAGGTTGAAGTGTTTTTTCAATCTACAGCAACCATGTCAATGCTCCAACGTCAAGCCTCAAGGATCGCATCAGGCCACATCCCAAACATCAACCAGGCACAATCATTTATCGTACAGTGTGACGACCGGCAAATCAGCGTGCTACGGTGTCAGCGCCTAGCATTTGTTTTGTCCAGTTCTGGAGAGCACAACGTGGGCACAATGCTCTCGGAGTTTGAAAACTTCCTTATCTCACAGCGGCAGATGAGTATCCTAGAACTCTGGAGTAATTGGCTTCGATATCGTACACAAGGTTTGAGATCCATACAAAGGTGCGAGGGTGTTAGATGAGGTTGTTGCAAAAGTCGTCGTCCGCTGAAGCGCCGAAATGTTAGTGAGATTGCTGTACTCCGTAGCTCCAGATCGATGCTGCGTGTATAACTAGTTGTACCGGTGTCTACGGTATACCAACATCTGTGAGATAGACTCTAAGAATGGTGAAGCGCGACCTGCTAAGTAAAATGTGCTGTAGACCGCTGCGTAAGCAGTCTAAGTAATCACGAAGCGGCCGCTCGTGGGTTATACAACGTGTTCTTCTCACGCTTCGTAAATCACGTGAAGTTAAAGTTCAGGCCTTAGGTATCCAGCATTTTGATTTCTACCAATCAGAGCGCGCCAAGAAATCGACACACGTAGCATAACCCACGAGCGTGCTCCCCCTGGTCACCTGACCTTCGCTTCGCTCCGGGAGGTGCCCAGAGGTCGCCCGCTTCGTGAATTATCGTATGTAGAATGTCGCGCTAACCCGTAGAACTGCCGTAGTACGCACCTTAGGTATATTGCTTCGTGTAACCTAGGTTTACCGCCTAAATTAATAGGAAAATTAGGCATAGAAGAGCATATATAGATAGATAGATCTTTTATTTGCCTGTTTTAGTGCCTATCGGCCTATATAGGTCTAACGCTATGTATTCTATAAAAAGGAAACTAGGCTCGCTAGTAAAAACCTCTTTTCCTTACCCTCGTTACGTCTTTCCTTCCCTTATCCTTCGGTTTAACTTCTTCTAAGGTATACTAGTATTATAGAGTTTACCCTCTAACTACCTTACCTACTACCCTAATACTCCCTCCTCTTTACTCCCCTCCTTCTCCTCCCCCCTTCTCTCTATCTACTCCTCTATCTCCTAAGTTAGTATATATTATTCGAGGTATCTCTCCCTAATAATCTATTTTATAATTCTTCTAATATCTTCTTTATTTATAATAATCTTATCGTATTCCCTCTCTTTTATCTAGTATCTCTACTCGCTCCTCCCTTTCCTCTATCGTTTATATACTAGTAGTATATACTTAGGGTTTTAAGATAGGTAGCTATATAGGTAAGCTTTACTTTCTATCCCTAAAACTCTTCTCTAGTATAAGTAGGCTTTAAGACCGATATACTCGGAGCGTAGTTATATCGCTATACTTACTTCCGCCCTCTTTAGGTCTTTATAGATCTAGTTATTATTACTCCTAAAGGTCGTTAATACTTTTAGTATCCTATTTCTCCTCGGTATTTCTCTCTATTCTTCTTCCTAGAATATTCTCGCTATCTCCTCCGCTATACTTTAGCCTTTTCTTCCCTCCCTTTTCTCTATAGTTTAAAATACCTTATATTAGGTTTCTATTCCCTAGGCTAGATCTACTTCCTTTTAGACCTTTCTCTTAGGCCTATAAACCCTTCTCCTTCTCTACGGTACTTAGTTACGGATCTTCTCGAGCGCTTCCTTAATAGTTTCCTAGGCCGGGTATAGGGTCGTTTTAATAGCGTATTAGTACCTTATTCCTTTTAGGTATTAGTATATTAGTAGCGATCCTATCTCTATTTCTAATACCTTAGTAAGGGTAGATTTATATACTCCCGTAACTCTTCTTAGGCATTAAGCTTAAACTCTATTAAGCGGTTCTATAATCCTTTTTAGGGTCTTATCCTATACTACCTAGACTTAGGCCCCGTATAGTATAGCCGGCTTTATAATCGCTTTATATATAGTCTTCGCTTTATCGAATATTACTCCCTATATTAATGCCGTTAGTCTTTCGATAGATTACCTATTCGCGTTAGCTCTTATCTATACTTTCTTAACCTATAGGCCCTAGCTTAGTTTCGGGTCTAGCTATATACCTAGGACTCGTAATTCTAGGGTAGGTTTAGTAAGGTGTCCCTAGATTATAATCGGCGCCTTTATATTATATTTAGTCTTCGCTTTACTAAAGTAGATTAGTTAGTACTTCTCCGGCGCGAATTTAGCTCTATATTTCCGTACCTATATTTCGTACTCCTCGTATTATATTTCTAGGATCCTATAGTTCTCTTCTATAGAGTCTAACTATACTAGGATATTAGTATCGTCGACGAATCCCGATACTAATGTCCTATCCGTTTTAAGTTTCGGTAGGAGATTTACGACGAATATAAGGAAGAGTATCGGTAAGAGAGTTAATCCTTAGGGTATTCCCGTATTTATCTAGATAGGGGCTAACTTATATCTTCCTAGGAGTAATTAGGTCGTCCTCTCTTTTAGGAATAACTAGATAAATTCGACTATCTATAATAGTATTCTCTTTTACCTTAGGATATATATTAGTCTCTCGTATAAGACGTTATCGAATACCCCCGAGATATCGAGTAAGAGGAGTAACGCTACTTTATTCTTTCCGTAGTACTATATATATTTAATCTACTCCGTAATAAGTTCGACCGCTATAAGGGTAGATCTCTTTACTCTCCCTCCTATTTACTCCTCCGGTAGGACTTTATATTCTTCCGCGAACTCTATAAGCCTCCTTACTACTACTTTTTCTAGGAGCTTACCTATTATATTTAGGAGTACGATTAGTCGGTATAACTTAAGTTAGGAGTAGTCCTCTTTCTATAGCTTCTTAAGTACGATAGTAAGGGATTCCTTAAACCTTTTTAGGTAGTATCCTTATTCTATATATACCGTAAAGATATTAGCTATCGTCGGGGCTAGCGTCTTTTTATAAGCTTTAAGTATAATATTATATACCCTATCTAGGCCTAGGGCTTTCTTACCTAGGAGTTTCGCTATAGTCGCTATAACCTCCTTCGTATTCGTTTCTAGCTTCTATTTAGTCCTATCTATTAGCGGTTCTACTTCTACCCCTCGAATATCCGTTAGGTCGGCTTCTACGTAGCCGCTAAAGAAGTATTATCCTAGGGCTCCCGCTTTATCCTCGTTAGTAATATAAGTATTTCCTTACCTATCCTTTATATCGGGGAATTAGGGTAGTTAGTCTCTATCCTAAGTCGGTTACCTCGCCTATTTCGCTATCCTCTATATATCTTCGGGTTTTTTTATAAGTATCCTAACTATAGATCTCTATTCTTATATTTTATCCCTCTTAATCTATTTCTTCTTTTCTTAAGTAGCCCTATAGTAGGCGTCCTAGTCCTCTTAGGAGTACGTAGTAGTCTACTTCCTCCTTACCTTTCTTACTTCCTTTACTCTCTCCGTATATTCCTCCGTCTAGTATAGTTACTAGTACTTAGATAGTTTACTCGAGGGTACCGTTACTTTTATAGCTTCTTATATAGCCCGGATTAGATGTTCTACTACTCTCTCGATATCGTCCTAGTTCCTAAGGTCTCTCGCCGCTATCTCCTAGGCCCTCGATTCTAGTAATCTATTAGTCTCTTCCTAGTTAGCCCTCTTCTAGTTCGGTTTCGCTTCGAGTTCTTATTCCTAGGTAGCCTATAGGTCGATCTCCGTCTATATCGGTAGGTAGTCTAACGAGGATTCTATATCTATATTTACTATATATTTCCTAACCCTTTCCCTAATTACCTAGGTTATAAAGTATAGGTCGATTATACTTTTACTAGATCTCGCTTCCTACGTCGTTAGTCCCTTTAGGGTTACTATCTCTATTCCTTCCCTTTCTATTACGTCGATTAATCTTCCCGCTAGGTAGTAGTATGCCGGTGTAAAGTCGGATCCCTAGAGTAGGTAGTAGAGGTTAAAGTCTCCGACTATAACTTACTATAGATCGTCCTATATTATAGTTAGGATCCTTACTAGGGTATTAAGTTAAGTACTACTTCTTAATTCCGGCGGTAGGTTATAGATATAATAGATCTTTATCGGGCCTTAAGCGGTATATATCCTTATCGTAGTCGAGTCCCCGTCCTCTTAGTCTATAGGTTCCTATGAATCTATAGAGATCTCCTTACTAACGTAGATATAGGTTCTTAGCGTTCCCGTCTTATATATAATTATATAGTATCTTAGGTCCTTTACCGTTATAGGTATTAAGGAGTATAGGTTTAACTATAGTTCTTAGATCGCTATTACGTAGTAGTATTTCGGTTAGAGGGCTTAGAGGAAGCTTCTCTATACTTTATCTTTACTCTTATTAACGTTATACTATATAATCGTTAATATCGTCGTATTATTTATTAGGATTAATCTATTTAGTCCTATTAGTTTTCCCCTTAACTAAGGGTCTCCTCCTAGGAGGTGTCCTTATTTATTTAGGGTACTATCTAGTTAAGTTTCCTTTAGTTAGGGTCTCTCCCTACTTAGTCGATGTGTCGCGGTCTTCCTATCTATAGGTAGTTCCTTACGGTAGGGGGGGTAGTCTCCTCCTCCCTTTATCTCTTATTCGGGTTATATATTCTTTATCGGTTTAGCTCTTCCTATTCGGGGGTATAGTACCTCTACGGCGAAGTCGTTCTAGCCTCCCTCGCTCTCTCTTAGGCTCTAATTCTTACTAGGTATTCCTTAGCCTAAGAGGGGTACTTTCTTCCGTAGTTTATATACCTCGCGTTTTCTTTCGGTTCCGTATACTCCTTTACCTAGTATCCTTATATATAGTAGGAGTACGTGTTTAAAGTCTTTAGGNACCTTACTACTAGGTATCCGTATTACTAGTACTTATAGTACTATAGGATCCTATAGGTATTTATATAGATTTCCGTATCTATCCTTTCGTAGTCCTAGAAGAGTCCCCTTTCTAGGAGTATATTAGCCTATTCTATACTCCCTACCTATACGATAAGTAATAACCTCGTCTTCTTATCTTCGATCTTTCTTTTAACCTATGCTACCTTAGTAATTTAGATCCTTAGGTATATATATTAGTTTTCCTTCTAAAGCTAGGTAATATTATCTTATATTTTAAATATTCTAGTTATACCGTGGGCTATAACTATAAACTATTAGCGCGAGACCTTCGCCGTCTTTCTAATCTTCGTTATCTACTCCTTCTAGGTTTTAAGCTTCTTTATATCCCCTTCCGCTACCGTATAGAGCTTAACTACTCTACGTCCGTCTTTCTTTACCCCTATAATCTCTTTTATCCCTATCTTTTAGACGATTTCTTTCCCTATTATCTTATCGAGGTCCTCTTATTCTTAGGGGTCTATAATATAGACCTTAATAGCTATCTTCTTCTCCTTTAGACTAGCTACCTACGCCTATATGCCTTAGTTAGTTTTCGGGGCTAGGAGAGGCCCCTTCTATACTTTTACCGTAGCCGTTCCTACTACCTTATCGACTATTGTCCTTATGTCGTTCTTTAGTACTTTTAACCCTCCTAAGAGTTCTACTATTATTATCTTTAGCGCTCTTTCCGGGACCTCCCTATCGGCTACTATCGCTATCTCCTACGCCCTCTTACACGTTTCCCTCTACTTACTTCCTTCGCCTAGGGGCCTCGTCGTCGTCGCCGTCGTCGTCGCCATTTTTATGCCTAGAGCGATATATACAAGAGCATATATAGCCTCTACGGTATTAAATAAGTTCTTCTACCTTTTTAATTATATGTCATCGCAATTTCTAGCGATATAGAGATTCTTAGGAGTTATTCGCTTACTTAGCCTAGTTACTATAGCACGCCTACTACTATAGTAGACTAAAGAGCTCCTTAGGCTCTTTAATACTACTAATCTATTTAATAATACAATCTCCTTATAGATGAACCTCTCGCGGAGGTATATCGATAAGATATATAATATATACGAGCTTTTCGGGGTACCGTACCTACGCGATTCAAACTAATTTAGTAGGAAGCGCATTTTACGGCTACTCTATAAGAAGGTCTATCTCTACTAGGTATTAAAAATACCTACTAACTATTAGCGAATAGCGCATCCTCGACTTCCTTATAGACTATCCTATCGCCTACTAGGATAAGATTATCTAGTACCTATACGAGGCCTTCGGCGTAGTCGTATCGTAGTCGATAATCTCTCGTACCCTAAAGCGTAATAAGTAGACTAAGAAGGTCGGTTAGCGCTAAGTAAAGGAACGTTATAAGCTATTACGTAACGACTTCGAGGAGTAGTAGTAAGGTAAGGATCCGGATAAGGTATACTATATCGATAAAAGCGGTACGAATAAGCGTACTAGATCGCGGAAAATAGGATACTCTAAGCGAGGGTTACCGTATATTATCGACGGCTCTACTAAGCGCTCGAAGAGGTAGAGTATATTACTAGCTATAAACTCTTGCGGCTATCTCGAGGGTAGTATTATTATATAAGGCGCTATAACTACCGCGATCTTCGAGTACTAGCTCGAGTTTACCGTTCTACCTTAACTTAAGGGTATAGGTTAGTAGATTATAATAGATAACGCCGCTATCTATCGCTCCGAGCGTATAAAGGTACTCTACGACGCTACTAGGGTTAACCTTAAGTACCTACCGCTATACTTACCGGACTATAACCTAATCGAGAACTCCTTTAGTAGCTTAAAGAGTTAGATTAAATAATAAATATAACTTCTAGTAGTTAGAAGCCTTCGAGAACTTCGGTTACTTCTTCTAGTACGCTATTACTTACGTTAACGAGGCTAGCATTCGATAGTACGCGGTAGGGTAGTTCTAGCGGTATAGATACCGTAGTTAATAGAAGGTCGAAAAATAGAAGGTACTATTATATATAACTAACTATAGTTACTTATTAAGATATAGGTTCGCTAAGTCTAATAACTAACTCTAGCTCGGCGACACGCCCTTTTAACTCCTCTATCTCCTATCTCATTTCTTCTATTATCGTACGCGTAGTATTAGTAGCATAGTCTTTTATAATAGCCTTAATGTACTATAGGTTTAGTTATATAGGCTATAGCGATAAGCTTCTCAAATTAGCTAGTAACGGTAGTATACTACTATAGTAGAACTATCGATATTCCCTTCTATACCTTTCGGCGGTAGTATAGCGACAATAATCTCCTCGTCGCCCTAACTATCTATAATCTACTCGAAATTAGTTAAATCTATGGATATACCTAACCTACATACCTCTAATACGCTACGGGTAGACATTACGATAAAAGAGCTTCGTATATAGTAGTTTAGATAGTATTTAGATCGCTAGTATTATCCCGAGACTATTTAGATCGGCCGCCTAACGAAGAACCTCCCGTTTATACCGTATAAAAATACCTAATACTCGCTAAGATATAGTATAAATAGTAAAGTCCGAAATCCTACCTCCGCCCTATCGACCTATAGTAATTTATAACTATAGCTCGTTATTCTAGTATATGTCTTCCTATAATAATCGCTCGTATCTATTATACTTCTACAAGATCTTTATTAACCGACTATGCTAATTCACCTTTAAACCCTAACCTTTCTACTCTATAAGGCTAACTGCTACTAGCTAGTCTAGGCTATAGTATATACCGTTTAGAGTCTCGTAGATTAAGCGAATGTCGGGCTTCCGGTTACGCTAACCGTTACGTTCTTATAACTTGAGCTAGTTAAAGAATATCTCTATCTATGTCTCTAACGGTATTACTATACGGCTAGGTCTACCTTTAATTAGACTAGAGGGCGCTATAGTGCTTAATCTAGCTAGACTAGAGCCGGAAGTAGTGCGTTATCTCTTTAGATAGCGTGTTTCGTTACCGTTATAAGCGCCGAGATAGTTATAGATTATAACGCTAGCGACTCTACTCGTACTACGAGACTTAACTACTATTAGATTACTATTACCGTCGTTACGAGCCTTCTACCTTATTAATCTACTAACTAACTCTTCCCCTAGACGGCTTATAGTAACCGCTAGTACTTCCGTACGAAACTAGCCTATTCGAATAAGCTTCGCCTACCGGACTATTATAGTATTAAGGCCGATCTTAACGTAGTTCTCGTACCGCTATTTACTATTAATCTAGTAGTATCTACTATAGTTCTTATATAAAGTATCTATATAGGCCTAGCGCTCGTAAAGGGTACTACGATAGTCTCTATTCGATATAGGCGTATCGTTATCGGCATCGTCTTCTTCTATATCGAGGTCCGGGTTATTGCTAGCGGCTACTTACGAGGCTCTTAGCGTACGTAACGCTTACTAAGTCGCTATATTCTAACGGCCTTAAGAGGCTCGATTATTGCCTAGAGTCCGCGGAGGTACTAGCTTCTTAAAGACTATAATCTTTAGCTAAAGAAAGAGGCCCTTCTTACCCGCTTCGTACTATTCTTCTAGTTATTTAAGAGCCCTTTAGATAGACCCCTTAGTCATAGTAGTCTCGAGATACGCTAAGTAGCGATTAGCCTTAGCAATAGTCTCGAAGCGTAGCGGCTCGAAAGTCTCGCTTATTATATTAAGCGTTATTAACTAGTCTATCTTCTAGGTAGACTAAAGGTCTCTATACGTAGTAGTATTATTAACTAAAGATACCTTCTATAGCTTACTCGTAAGCGCTTAGCGTATCGCGACTATACGAGATTATCTATAGAAGCGGTAGTATCTAATCTTCCTCCTCTTACACGATGTCCTTATCTTCTTTAGCGCCGTCTATATAGTCTTCCTTATCAACTCTAACCTTAGTAAGCTCGTCGTTACTACTAGTAGCGGCATTAAGAATGGTATGATCTTCGGTAGGTATAGGCTCGTTTCGGCGGCGACGACGAGGTTATCTACTTATCTAGCTTAGCTTCTTAATGTTATGCTTAGGCGGCTATCTATTACGGTCCGGAGGCTTTATTAGATACGAATACTAGTAGGTTAGGTAGTAGACTCGAGATTAGCCTCGTTCTTAAGCTAGATCGACATCTCGAACGACGCTATACTAGAAATAGCATATTATTTACCCGCGGCCTATAGTTTATTAGCGAGTTACTAACAAACTGCGGGAGTATAGTACTACGGTAGTTCTACGGGTTAGCGCGACATTCTACATACGATAATAAGGACTCAGGAGCAACGATCGAGGCACATATCAATCATACATGTACACAACTTCATCAATCTTCGCAGACACAAGTGGCATTACTATTGCGAGAAAGGCTCTTGACTGCGCTCGCAATAACCGGTCGAATAAGTGTTCGCCGTTCACACGTCAATAATGGCGGGTTAAGCTTTAGCCAGTGTTGGCCGAGTACCTTGGGTGTTATCAGCAAGCACGCCATCGTTATGTACCCAACTCATCATGACCTCCAGCGCTGCGGCTGGACATATTAATCAAATAATAGCTTCACAATGTCGAATGGT
Organism: Pseudocercospora eumusae; assembly: GCA_001578235.1. Taxonomy (NCBI): domain Eukaryota; kingdom Fungi; phylum Ascomycota; class Dothideomycetes; order Mycosphaerellales; family Mycosphaerellaceae; genus Pseudocercospora; species Pseudocercospora eumusae. Next base: position 84,856 of record LFZN01000119.1, on the reverse strand, counting down.
TATCCGAATGGACATCCTCGATCAGCAGCAATCGAAGAGCGGTCGGTCTGGTCAGGCAAGACGAAGAAGTCGCTCATCCTCAATGCCTTCGTCGAGAGCTGTAAGCGCGGGCAAATTCCTCCTAGGAGCTGCTGACATTGATCACGCCACAGGTAGTGGCCATCAATCACCTGGCCTCTGGAGACACCCAGACGACCGCTCGGCAAACTTCAACGACATCGAGCACTGGATCAACCTGGCAAAGTTGCTGGAGTCCGCCAAGATACACGGAATCTTCATAGCTGATGTACTGGGTCAGATCATGTCTAATGCTTTGCACCAGGAAATACTCGCTGAACCAACGTAGGCGGATACGATGTGTATCAAGGCCCTAAAAACCTGGCTCCGGCCATTCGGTCTGCCGCGCAGTGGCCAGTCAACGAACCACTTGCTGTTGTCGCAGCTATGACTGCTGCAACCAAGTCGATCAGTGTAGGCGTCACAGTGGCCACGACCTACGAGCAGCCATATCATCTAGCGCGGAGACTGTCCACAATCGACCATCTGACCAAAGGTCGCTTCGGTTGGAACATCGTGACTGGATACCTTGATTCAGCCGCGCGAAACCTGATCAACGATGAGCAGCGTGAGTTTCGACCTTGTTTGTATTCTACTCTTGTCTGCGCTCCACAGCTAAGGTGAGCAGCACAACATGACAACCGGTACGAGGTTGCAGAAGAATACATGAAAGTCATGTACAAGCTGTTTCAGTCTTCATGGCGAGACGATGCCGTGATCAAAGACTCCAAAGCACCTCCCTCGGGATGCTACACCGACCCAGCCCGAGTGCGCGAGATCAATCACGTTGGCAAATACTACTCTGTGCCAGGTCCGCACATTTGTCAGCCGTCACCACAACGTACGCCTTTGCTGTTACAGGCCGGCACTTCCAGATTTGGCAAGCTATTTGCAGCACAGCATGCCGAAGCAGTATTTGTGGCTGGTCATTCGCCATCTGTGATTGCAAATAACATTTCTGATGTCCGTAAGACTGCTCAAAGTCAATTCGGCAGGGACGCTACCAAGATCAAATTCTTGGCCATGTTCTGTCCCGTGATCGGTCGGACCGAAGAAGAAGCTAAAGCAAAGTACGACGACTACATCCAGTATGGCTCTGCCGAAGGTGCTCTCGCTCTGTTCGGTGGTTGGACAGGGATCGACCTCGAGCCTTATGGTGACGATGAAGAGTTACGATACGTTGAGTCGAATGCGATCAAATCTGCCGTCGAAGCTTGGTCGAAGTCGCATCCAACAATCAAGAAATGGACCAAGCACACAGTTGCGAAGCATTTGATGATCGGAGGCCTTGGAGCTACTGTAGTCGGCACCCCCGCCCAAGTCGCAGATGAAATGCAGCGCTGGGTCGACGAAGCTGATGTGGACGGCTTCAATCTACCTTATGCAATCTTCCCCGGCTCTTTCGTGGATATTTGCGAGCTGCTTGTGCCTGAGCTTCGAAGACGAGGCATCTTTTGGAACGATTATGCTGTGCCGGGAGGAACGTATCGGGAGAACTTCTATGAGTCCAAGGGCCAGAGACAACCACCGGAAGATCATGTGGCTAGCAAGTATCGGTGGCGTGAAGGCGTGGCGGCGAAGCAATTCCCTGTCCCTGACTAGGCGGATAAAGCTCATATTCTGTCAGGTCTAAGCCATCAAGCTCATGTCTTTCACAACTCCGCCCTCTCAAACATCTAGCAGTCTTGTGCAGTATCTACTCCATTCGTCCAAGAAGACTTCGTCAGCACTACGGCTTTCGCACATGTGAGGTTGCACTATGCAGCAAATGAATCAATGTCATAGGAACAAGAAGATGAAACATTCGCCTTGTGTGTCGACAGGCAAAGTACAATTAGACCTTCCTCGAACGAACAAGTATCAACACTACACATTTCTCCGACGATCTTGGGTATCTCGCTAAAACGCAGCACTGAATCGAAATCAAAGATTCGCGGCCGGTACTCTCCGCCATTAGCCTCAATCAATGGACATTTTCAGCTTCAATGACACCTGCCAGCAGATTTCAGCTTCCAGTCTCGATGACCAGCCTTAGTCAAACTTCGCAGTAATCTTACCATTCTTCAAAGTCAACGTAGCAACGTACGCAGCTCGAACCTTTTGATGGTTTCTGCGAAGATCACAGTCAGCTTTGCGTTCAAAGTTCCTACACTTCTCTGCCTTCTCCTTCTCCTCCTCCTTCTTCTTCTTGCCTTCCGAGCCAGCTGTAGGAGCAAGAGATGGATCTTCCGTCTCATTCTTCGGGTGATAGACGTACCCATGCCACACCGCCTTATTTCCGTTGATGGCGATGTCAAGACCACCTGGAGCCTTCATGCCCATTGTGCCTGTTCCAAAGAGCCGACCTTTACGAGTATATGGCCCCGAGATTTTGTCGGCAATGGCGTATCGAACATCATAGCCATCAGTCTGATAGCATTGCGAAGAGAAGAAAAGGACGTATTTCCCATTCATGGATGTCAAGACCGGAGCTTCGACATAAGGACCGTCAGATGCGATGTTGGTCAGAATCTGTTTCGGGGAACCGATGAGAGTATGTCCATCCTGACCAACTTGCTGCAGAAGGATTGGAGTCGGAACGATGGGCTTTACGGTATTACCGCAAGCACCTCCGTGGCCAATGGCGTTACCATCGATCTTGTACACCACCCAGCGCTTACCTCCGTTCTTCTCGTCCGTGAATCCTGCGATGTCGATCGCGCCGCCTTGCTTGGTGGGACAGATCCAAGGCTCTTTGGAGTTGTCGACAAAGGGGTCGGTGATCTTCTTCGCGGTAGCGTAGGAGAGACAGTGGATATGAGGCATCTTCTTATACGCTGCTGTGTAATACATTAAATACGAGCCATCGTGTAGCTGGACTACGTCTGGGGCCCAGACGCGTGGAACTCCATCGACCCAAGCTGGGAGTTTAGGGAGAGCATCGACGCCCTTTCTGAAGGTGAATGTCTTCCAGTCTGTGGTCACTGCTCTTTGGATGTGGATCATCTTGCCGTCGACCTTGGCATTCGTGGAGAACAGGTGCCATCCCGTGGGTGTCTTTATGACTGCTGGATCAGGAAAGTTGACACCATTCATGATTGGAGTGGCCGTTGCTCGTTTATATGGATTCGCATTCGTTGGTGCCAGGAAAGCCAGAGCGCACAGCGCAATTGCGGCTGCGAAGTTGCTGTGCATATCGAGGAGACTGCAAACGATTTGGTATGGAATTGGATCTGTACAAAAGGTTGATGGGTACTGTAAATGCTATCTGGAGCAGAGCCAGTCGTGATTTTGTTGCAGTGGTGAGATACGTGCGGATTTGGTAGCGAATGTGGGCGCCAGTGGTGTATACTTCTTTTGTTGTGTGCAAATGAAAACGGAAATACTCGAAGAGGAGGATACATCGATCCAAGTGGTATCGCTACTGTCTTTCTGCGATGAAGGCATTCTCTTTCTTCTAAACTCTTTATGAGATTCGCGTGTGATCAGGTACAAAGGAGCGGCAGGTGGATGGTGGCCAGAACAGTGCTGTTAATGACGGATTGGGAGCTTGACAAAGGAATAAGTAGACGAGGAGGATGGGACTTGAGAGCCGACACGCTGTGATTTGGGCTTGGCGGAAGAGAATCATGTCGTGCTAATGAGGACTTAAGTACCTGCGATCAAACCTAGCCGCACCAAGACGCTGCATCAATTGTCGCATCGCCTCATGAGATTTCGAGAGTTGTTTTGATGGCGTTCCCGGGCCCATGCTTTGCACGACAAACCCTTGTGCTGTTTCGTCCCAAGTTCGCATGATTCAGAGAGCAGATCTACGCTTTGATTTGGTTTCCTGTCTGAGGGCGCATAGTCCTCGCGCACTTCGACAGAGCCTTCATGTCATCGTGCGGAAAAGCTGCTGTGCGTGCCACTGTTATGATCGAACAAGGGGGCCACTGCCAAATGCTCTTTAGGTCCGGAGGTCGTGGAATAGTGCTGAACGCGCTTGGGATGCAGCAACGCCTTCTGGCGGCACACTGACTGCGGACAGACCACTCGCCCAGCTTTGAGCTCATATTGTAATCGAACCTGCACTACAGCGCAGGCTCGGTACTGGCTGCGTAGCCACACCAGATAGCTGCGAGCGTGAAGATGTAGTTCCGTGGATGCTTATCTGGTCTCATCGCGAGGCCGTCCATATCATGCAAGGCAGCTCACTCATCTGCCAAGACATCATCGGGATTCTCTCCAACTATTTCGGCAACTCTTCTGACCACTTCCTTGAGAGCAGTACAAGCAGGTGATTCGCCAAAGTTGTCAAAGAAGCTCTCGCCGTAGTCGCAGGCCATACCGATCCTTGGATCCAGTGGCACTGAGCCCAAGAAAGGTATGCCCGTCTCTTTGGCCAGTCGTCTTCCGCCACCGGTAGTTGCTCTGAAGATCTCGGACTGATGCGTGCACTTTGGGCACACAAATCCGCTCATGTTCTCGACGAGCCCAATGATCTTGATTCCAGCTTTCTTGCAAAAGTCGACCTCCTTTCGGACATCCAGTAAGCTAACTTCTTGAGGTGTCGTTACCAAGACGGCTCCGTCTATACCAGACTCCTTCAACAAGCTGTTCACGCTGATATGTTCGTCGGTCGTTCCTGGCGGTGTGTCCACGACGAGATAGTCCATTTGTCCCCACTCGACATCCTTCAAAAACTGCTTGATAAGTCCGGTCTTCTTATTGCCTCTCCAGATGAGTGCATCGTCTCGATTGGGAAGCATGAATTGAACACTCATGACTCCGAGGTTGTCGCTCACCCAAACCGGCTCCCAGCCAGTATTAGTCACGTGTATTGTTTCGCTTTCCACGCCCATCATTTTTGGGATAGAGGGCCCGCATATGTCAGTGTCCATAATTCCAACCAGGCTGTCAGGGTTTGAGGCGAAGGCATGCGCAAGCATTGTGGTGAAGGTGCTCTTGCCGACACCTCCCTTGCCTGACAAGACCAGAATCTTATGCCTTACATGTGCCAGCCGCTGAGTGATTATAGGAATGTCTGGATCAGGTCCCTTTGGTGTCTGTGAAGCACATATTTGCTGATTCGGACAGCCGACGCAGGCATCGGCTTTTCCAGCCGCCTCGCCCTCTGGTCCGGGACAATGTTCGGGCTCGGGTGCGACTAGTGATGGCTTGGCCTTTGTTGCTGCGTGTAGAGCATCGTCCACAGGCTGAACAAGCGATGGCGCCATGGTGGTGATTATATCATATGGATTGGGTTGTAGATGCAGAGAAAGGTGAAGTAGAAGTGGAAGTGGAAGTGGATGCAAGAGATGATATCAGATTGGTCATCACGGGGTCAACGTCCCCTCCATATATTCTATAGTCTATCTCCTATTGATACATTTCTCGATATCAGCTCCTCACGGCGCAGCAAGAGGCAAAGAAGCGCTGTCCAGAATCCCCATCATATACGATACCTCGTCCTTCGATCCGCGCATGTTGGCAAGAGTAGGAGAAGGACAGGTGCACGCGCAAAAGACATCGCAAGTGCTACGGTCGAGGCTGCACGCGAGAAAGAGAAGCAGCAAGTATGATATTCTACGCCGACCAGGGCCGCGAGGGAAGCGGGCCTTTGGAGGCTTCTACATACCGCGGTGCCTTCAATATATGAAGCCCTTTGATCAGCTTCCTACAATTGCCCCTTTTGAAGGAGACCACAGGTGCCCATTTCCGGTGCCATCACTCCGGTATAAGGCGTTACCATTGCAACGGCCTCGTAGACGACACCCTCGCTGCAAATCAGACACCGAACGCTCCATCAGCCTTCATTTGTCAAGGTATCACTTTTCAGATCTGGAAGCCCGGCCGCGCGGCATGAGCGTTTCAAGTGCAGGTTAGTCGGGTCCGATCAGGAAGATGCACAGACCTACTCTCTTTGTCCATCTATCTCACTCGAAGCGGGTCTCTGGTGGTATCAGATGTCTTTTACAATCATTTGCGTGTCTTTGAAGCCGAGTGACGTGTCAGAAGATGGCCATGAACATTTCGCCTAGAGTACCAACGCGGTCGCGAAAGCACGAGTGGTCGAGATAGCGTAGCATACCTTACCCAACCATAGATGCAGGTGTGCTTGAAGCAAGTCGGCACATGGCACCGCTTTGTCGTTGTCGCATTCAGGGCATGACAGCTTCCAGCGTGGCAATTCCCGAAGGTCAAAGAAGTCCTTTGACCACATGCAGCCACCGCGGCAAGTAGGCGCAAGAAATAGCATCTCATTTGAGTGTCTTGAAAGCTTTTCCAAGCGCAAGAGGCGGTTCAGAAAGCACTTCCCTCCAAGTCTAGCGTACATTAGAGGCACCGATTCATCATTAAACATCAGCTTGCGTCTTGCGTGTAGCCTTTGCGCCCGAGCCGGCCTCTTGCGCTCAAGAACTCGTCCCAGTCACTACCCATCCCGAGCAGATCTGGAGAACAATCGTACAAGATGTCTTTCTCAGCGCCAGTTCGGCCTGACATGCTCACACTACTTTATGGCCAACACCAAAGCTACACCGCAGAGCTCGGGCAGACTCACCAGAAACTGAGTAAGCAGTACAAGAAAATGTCTAAGATCGAGCGAGTGCTTTCCGAAAGACAAGATCGACATCTGTCTAGGGAGGAGAGAAAGAAGTGGCAGTACTCTCGTGTCTTGGCCAAGCGCAGCATCACGGTCATGGAAATTGAGGCAGCGGGACTTCATGACATGCTGAGACAATGTAACGATCTGATTGCATCCTTCGAACATGGCGGCGCAACCTACAATTCTCCGATGACTACTCCTTGGCGATCAGCGACGACGGATCTTTCATCCCAGCAACTTCCACCATCTCCATTTCTGTTCACGCCATTCAGCCCGATCGCCTTCTCTCCGTATACTGCTGCGCCGGGATTCGAGCACAGACCTAGCTATGGTGGTGCTTCTTCTTCTGCTGAAGGCAGACCGCAGTACTGGGACTTGTCCATGCTGTCGGAACCACAGCGTGAGAGAAGACTGAGTTCGCCCTATGCAACCGGATCTTCCGCCGATAGTGGCTTCTACGAGCCACATGCATTACTGCACGGAGTTGGGATGGGAATAAATGAAGATCCACCTGCGACTAATAACGCACGAGGCCATGTGTACGCCCACGAGATGATGTCTCCTCTTGCTCCTGAGTTTGTGTTCAGAGGGGGCGACAGGCATGAGCTTCGTTCGCCCACCTCTTCGACTACTTCTGGAACGACGGAAAGGGATGAAGTGCCGGATTTGGTAGTCATGTCGCCTGCCAAGCTGGGTGCAAGGACGGAAAATGCAGAGAAGAGTTCTCACAAGCGGTGTTACTCTGAGAATGCTCTTCAGCTTGATAATGACAGCCACCTGGCCACGCCGGTGGCTTCATCTGTGACCAAGCGAGGCACCAGTGTTGGACCGGCTCCGGTAGGCAGGAAGACAAATCGTGAGGATGAGAGAAAGAAGTCGTTTGAATAGATACATACCACCTTCGTATACCTAAGCGTCAGATGTGTAATTGCTACAAGTGCCATTGCTGGAGGAGTTCGGCAGCACGCCATCGGGCCGTGGTTGGATGGTTTGCTTTCAGCCTCACTTTCTGGTCTTGATGACTTCACTGATATATTCTTATACTGTCGCCTTGCCTTACCGACGCCCGGGATCTCGTCTCGATGAAGGATTCTCGTTCTCCCCGTGTCACGCTGGCGAGCTGGCGAGGCCCGATGCAGATTCGGTTGACAAGGGCCCCGGTCAAGCCCAACCGGATGTCTGCAACTCACCCTCAACGGCATCGCATCCGAACAAGCACGTCACGTATAGCCGTTTCACGACTGCTCACAGCGCCGTCTGTCACTTTGTGCGGACAATAAGACAAGTCAGAGCGTGAGACAAGGTCCGAGTATGTAATTCATTCACTCACTTTACGATATGTCTTTCTCCACGAGCCGACGACCTGGCTATTTCCATGTAACTGATCTGATGGAAGTCGCGGCCCGGTCGCGAAGTGTAGTGTTCCGATATGCCCGCACCAGAACTGACACCGACTAGACTGTCCCCGACGCCTGGTTCAGAGCGGCCCAATGCAGCCATGCGCATTTACGATTGAAGGTGAAACGAGCGACGTCCTGTACTGCGTCTGCCACTTGGCACAAACGAGAGCCATCTGTAACGTGAACTGCCTCGTGACAGCAGCGGCTGCACTGCTCAAAATAGGCGGGCCTGGCTTTCAGCACGCCGTGCTTCATCTTGTTCCCATTTGGGTCTGCTTGACAGTTGGTCATGGCAGAAGTGCGTATCCACTCTGTCGTTTCCATTCACTTGGTACGGGACGAGAGCAATTGTTCGTCCCTGACCTCCTCCACCACGATTCCCTTGCCTGAAAATAATCCCTGTCGACATTTTGTGTACGGCTTCCTGCATACATACCAGCAAACACACGCATAAGTCAATTCTCACATCGGCACGCAGGCACGCAGGTCAAACGTGTTCCTGGGACGTCATCTGGGACTGCTGGAGTCCGCTGTTTCCAATTTTTGCTTTTTGACAGGACCTGGGTGTTGGGCCAGGAACCAGATCTATATAAGATCTTGCTCCGCCTCGTTGCATCCGCTTGCCTGGACTGTACTTTGTGTGCTCAGAGCAGACGATCAAGATGGCCACTCCACCAAACGAGCCAACGTACCTCCCTCCTCGAAAACCAAAGTCAACTCCAGACTTGAGGTCGAAGCGATCAAGTCGATTTTCATCGCCAAACCACTTTCCACCTCGTCGACCTACACCAACTGCTTCTCCATCGCTGAGTAGATCTTCTACCATTCGGAGAGATATCGATGCCGTTGCTGGTGCAGACGATCGACCTTGGACTGCTTCATCATCTGGAACGCATGTGAATCCAGTAACACATGCTTCACGCTTAGCAGCGGGCAACGGTGTGGCTCGGCATTCTTCACTTCGCTTCGAAAGCGGCCTCTCGCGAAGCCTGCGGAAGTCAATTGCCCCTGCCGCAAATATGGACTTCTCGCAGTCACACACCTCGCTTGAAAGACCTGGAAGCAGACCGCGAAGCCACCCTCCCTCTCGAACCAATTTTAGCTTCTTTGGTCACGGACAGGGCGCAGACGATCAAGCTTCTTCATCACCCCCGCCGCCTTTGGATGACGATGTCTGGCGATTGCCACCTTTACAGCAGCCCTCGATCAGCAGAAGCAGTTCCCAACACTCGACAATGATGCGGCCCAAGCCGAAGCCGTCTTTCACGAGACTCCAATCTCTTGACAACCTCATCATGTACAAGGAAGAAAAAGCTGAATGGAAGCGCGCATCATCGCTCATTCAATCCGGCCTGACCGACTCAGACGAGCAGCACTACTACGAGCGAGAGCCAACGATCCGATCCGAGCCCGATACGGTTGTCCAAGGTGCAGACCAGACCATCGATGAGAAGGCGGAAGAGCTTGAGACTGCGCGCAACTCACCAAGTCCATCCGAAGGCGATGACAACGAGAATGTAGTGCAGCAGCCGAAATCGCGCTTCCGTCATTCATTCTCCGAAGTCGGTTTCTGCTTTACCATTGCCATGACACAGTTCCTCGCAGAGTACATGATCTCCGGCTTCGCAATCGAACTTCCCAAGATTCTCAAGATATATGGCCAGATCGACGTCGGCCCCGGCTCAATGGGGACTTTCTGGCCTGCATCGCTTCTCTCGCTAATCTTGTCCGCCACATTGCTTGTCTTCGCTCGCATCTCCGACATGTACGGAGGCTATCTTCCATTCATGTTCGGCGTCATCTGGCTAGGCATCTGGTCTATTATCGCGGGCTTCGCATCGTCCTTTGCGGACGGATCTGGCATCCCGATTCTCGACGTAGCCAGGGCCATGCAAGGTCTCGCCATCGCAGCATTCATTCCGAGCACATTCTCCATGATCGGCTGTATCTATACTGAAGGACCACGAAAGAACCTTGTGCTTGGCTTATACGCAGGCTGCGCGCCGCTAGGGTTCTTTGCTGGATTTCTGGTCGCTGGTGCGTTGCCGGACAACGCTCCAGGATGGTACTTCTGGATCGCTGCGATACTGTCTTTCATTACGGCAGTGACGGCATACTTGACGGTGCCTCATGATCGAACGAATCGTGAGATGCTGGGCTTGAAGATGGATTGGCTTGGCAGCTTCCTAATCACCGGAGGCCTGATCCTAGTCGCGTATGCGCTTGCCGTCGAGCCTTACGCCAATCAATTCGATCCCGAAAGATCTGGCTGGACATTTCCAATGGTTCTCGGTCCGCTAATCTCCGGGCTTGGATGCCTCTGCGCCGCATTTTGGGTCGAAGGTTGGCGGGCCACCTGCCCACTCTTGCCTTTCGAGTTCTTTCGGCCAAAAAGCGTCAAGGCATTCTCTCTTGCCTGCCTATGCTTCTATGCTTCGTATGGCGTCTGGCTTTACGAGTCCGCAGGCTTCTTTGGCAGCGATGCCGCGACGGGAGTTCAAGGCGGCATTCAAGGCGTGACTCTCGCAGCATGGTATACGCCAACAGCCGTTGGAGGACTGATTCTTTGCGTCGTTGGCGGCGCAATGATTCACATGGTGCCAGTCATGATGCTACTTCTGATCTCAGCTCTAGCGTGGATTGGAGCACCGCTGCTCCTAGCACTTTGCCCACTGCCGATGAACTACTGGGCTTTCGTCATGCCATCTATGCTCTGCGCGACGATCGGCATCGACTTGACGTTCACAGTGTCCACGATCTTCCTTTCGGCCGTTTCACCACTTCGTCACCAAGGTCTCGCTGGCGCTGTCTCTTCCATCCTAGTCAATCTGGCCATGTCATTCTCGCTCTCGATCTCGGAGATTGTGGCCGTCAAGGCTGAGAGCACCGGTGCTATGCCACTCAATTCTTCGGATGCAGTCGATGAATCGGCATATGCCGAGATCTGGGGCTACCAAGCGGCTTTCATTTATGCGGCCGGCTCGGCGGGACTGGGGCTTATTATCTGTGTTTTATTTGTAAGAATATCGCGGAAAGTGGTGAAGGGGGAGAAGGAATCTTGTCATATGATTGATGTAGAGAGGCCAAGGGCTACAAGCAGTGAGGTTAGCACGCTTGTTGAGGTGCCTCGTGCATAGCATGATGGTTGAGAGGTTGGGTTTGTTTTGGGGATGGGCGTTGGAATAAGATGGGAAATGCTTCACGGCACTGTTTGTATATATACAAAAGGGTGAGATACGTGATGGGTAGAGCGATACTGTGATTCTGAAACCCTTGGCGTTTTAGTCCATTACAGTCAAGGCTCACTCAACCTTTAAGGAGCGGGAGCTCGTGCGTTGACCTTATCACGACCTCACTTCGTGTTTGTTCGTTTCTTCTGTGCTATAGACAGTTCTGACAAGACTTGTTGTTGATTGCTGTCGCATGCGCAATGTCGTCATGGACTTTGAGACTTGGCAGCGGATGTCTGGCGATGAGATTGTCGACATGATTGAAGCCGATGCCGCATGCGAGTGTCAGAACTAGCGTCAGACGCAAGCATGGCCTGCAGAACGTCCACCAGGTTGTTTTGCATAGCATTCTGATGCTGCTTTTCTGCCGCAGTGCCAGGACTTTTGCAAGCAGCATGTGCTCATAGGAACATTCGGCGTGAGGACAAAAGTCTGAAAATCCTTTCACTTTCCGGAAGGAGAATGCACCGATGCAGGCGCATCCGAGCTTCACATGCGCAAAGCCGGCCGGAGGAGAATAGTTGTGCTCGTCTTGTCCAATTGAACGGCCTTGTGCGCACTCTTACTCCCTACTCAGACTCACAGAACACCATTCTACCCGCCCCGCCTACGCCGACGCCTACGCCCGCGCCCAAGTCACGCCCCGCTCTGTTCAGAGTCTGACTATGATGTGATGGCATCTCGGTAGAACATAGCGGACACCACATTTCTTCTAAAAGAAGCCAAGCACTACCCACTCTTTTGTGCGGCCACCTTTCTTCAACACGGGCGGCCGCAGCACGTCGACTTCAACTCGAGACACAGAGAGGCGTGAAAACATGAGCGAACCGAACGCGCCAGCTGGTATTGATGCCAGTGCCAGCGGCCTCCGCGAGCGCATCTCCCAAAGACCCGCAGAGCCACAGCAGGCAGCCTCACCAGACACGGCTTCCGCAGCCGTCCGCGCATTGAACGACCAACAGGCGAAAGAGAATCGGAAAGAAGAGGACAAGCGCACGTATGGACGAACTCCAGATGGCACGGGTAAGTACTCCCCCGTCTCGGCCGGAACACGCCAACAACGAGCATGCTTGGAAGCAGGTACATGATGTCTACTCTACCGCAGGCAGAATCAAGACAAGCAGCCACGAGCAATGGCAATCGTGATATCTCGCATACTCTCCAACACTGCTGATGTACCTGATGTATAGTCTTCACTGTGCCTCACACAGAGGATATGGTATCGCAGCTGTTCGACCCAACCCAGCCCAAGAATGCATCAGACATTGCCATTGTCCTTGCCCTTGCATGCCAGTTCTTCCTCATGTGGATCCTCCCCAAGTCATTCCGCGTCCCCGTCTTTGCCATTGTCTTCCTCTTTTGGCGAACATGTTACAACTTCGGCATTGGCTGGCTTCTGCACAACCAGTCCCACCATAAGCGCCTCGTAGCCTGGGCCAAGAAGACCAACATATTCGAGCATCCCAAAAGCGGCAAAAACCCTCACCCGACGCTGTACAAGTTCATCAAGCATGAAATGGAAGCCAAGATCCCAAAGGATTATAAGTTCGACGACGCCCCCATTGAATACAACACCTGGCTCCTGTTCCGACGTGTCGTAGATGTGATCCTCATGTCTGACTTCACTGCCTACTGTCTCTTTGCCTACGCGTGTGGCGGACGTCCAGAGAACGAGAAGTTTGCCATGACAGTGGCCAGATGGCTTGGCGGCTGGCTCCTGATCTTCTTCAATCTCTGGGTCAAGCTCGATGCTCACCGGGTCGTCAAAGACTTCGCTTGGTACTGGGGTGACTTCTTCTATCTCATTGACCAGGATTTGACCTTTGATGGTGTCTTTGAGCTTGCCCCTCATCCCATGTATTCCATTGGATATGTCGGATACTACGGCATTGCCATGATGGCCGCCAGCTACAAAGTCCTCTTCATCTCCATCATTGCCCACGCAGCGCAGCTTATCTTCCTTGCCTTTGTCGAGAATCCTCACATTGTAAGTTTTTCATTGGGTACGTTCGGTCGAAAATACTTGGGCTGACGGCGCTCGACTTTTCAGGAGCGCACATACAATGCGCCTGCTCCACCCAAGCGCTCCGAAGAAGTCCCTGATTCACCACCGAAACGACCTCAATACTCGACCCGACTTCTCAGTGCTGGTCATGTCAATGGCATGCCTCCGCTCGCATCGGCCACCTCGCCGTCACCTGTTCATAACTTGATAGGCTTGCAGAACGTGGACCTCCACCGCGTCACAGACGTCTCGGTCATCCTGCTCCAGGTCTACATGTATAGTGTTGCACTCCTCACGCCGTCAACATGGCTTTGGCAAACCTTCTTCGTCCTCAGTGCGACCTTGTGGCGCCTGTGGTACTCCATCGGAATCGGCTTCATCCTAGATCGACAATCCAACAAGAAGTGGTGGACACGCCACTTCGTAAAGTATGGCGAAAGCACAGAAGAAGCTTGGCGACAATGGAAAGGCATATATCATATCAGCATGTCGATGTGTTTCACGAGCTTTATCTGCGCCGCCTGGAAGATGTACAGTGAGTTAAGAATAGCTTTGAGCGGGAGTGTGCATCTCGTGACTGACCGCCCATTCCAACAGGTCTTCCCGAGGACTGGTCTTATGGAATGGCACTCCTGCGCCACGTCATTGGGTTTGCCATGATTGCGCTGCAGATCTGGACAATCGCGAGCATTTACGAGTCGCTTGGCGAATTTGGCTGGTTCTTCGGCGATTTCTTTTTCCAGGATCAGGCACCGAAACTCACCTATGGCGGCATATACCGATTCTTGAACAACCCCGAGCGAACCATTGGTTTGGCAGGTGTCTGGGGAGCTGCGATCATGACTTGGAGCAAAGCCATTTTCTTCTTGGCATTGCTGTCGCACACGCTGACGCTGTTCTTCATTCAATTTGTGGAGAAGCCGCACATGCAGAAGCTATACAGACAGGGTCTGCGTCAAGACTCGGGTGTCTCCAAGACCTTGAACCGGTCGCTACCGAAACCGCTCAGGAAATGGCATGGCAGCATGAACAAGGCCATCGATGAGACACTCGACTCACTCGAGGATTTTCTCGACCAGGCTGGCCCCAAGCTGGCAGCTGGGTTCAACTCGTTCGCACAAGATTCCAGCACCATGTTCAAGCAGTTCCCCGCAAGGCTGACCGTCACTCGACTGGCACCAGATCTCGCAGGACACGATCCGAAGGACTATTCGGTTGAAATCGATACCCGCAACCCCGCCGTCAACAAGGCCGATCATGCAAACAGTGGCCGAGAAAGCGAAATTGGACAGCAGCCCCTCAAACGCACAGACAGCTTTGAGCGTCTCGTCGTGGACTATGGCGCACCTATCAAGATCAAATGGACAGCTCCATTGAATCACAGCAAGAAGGACTGGATTGGTCTCTACCGTGTCGGCGATAATGCCTCCCGCGAAGTCACCAAAGTCGGGTCTCAAGGCAGGTGGGTAGGCACAAACCCTGGCGCATATGATTATGCCAGCGCAAGCCAGGGCATTCTTGTTGCCGATCAGAAGGTGTCCAGTGCACAGCGCAGAGATGGCGTGAACAAGGATTTCCTGAGCGGAGAGCTCGAGTTCTCAGGCGACAAACTCTGGTGGACTCAAGGCGTCTTCGAATTCCGCTACCACCATGATGGCAAATACAATGTCATGGCCATCTCTCTTCCTTTCGAAATCAAGATCAACCGCTTCGAAGAGGACGAAATCCAGTACGATCAATCAGGCAGCATCGTTCGCGATGCAGTCGAATCCGCCCTGCTTCCCGTTGTCCAGAATTGCTTCGATCGCGACCCAAACGTTGCACCACGCAGCGTCGATGACGCTTTCGGCTCGACATTGGAGAGGCAGGGCAAGTATGCTAAGCGCGTCGTCTATGCCGTCCAACAAATGTTTGGAATCGAGTTTGCACCAGAAGTCGTCCAAGCGGACGGGAATGTCAGGAACCTGGCATGGAGGATATGCAATGCCAAGAAAGTTCTTGCGCCATATAGTATGAAGACCGGCACAGTAACGCCGCAATAGAGAGAGTCACGATGTGCCGATTGATCCAGGCTGTCCAACACAGTCATTGATACCCAAGACTGCTGCGCTGTAGATGAGTACCATCGTACGGAAAAAAGTGCTTTTCTTGCTTGGAGCTTGGGAAGATACCACCATTAGAAGCGGGTGTAGTGAGTAGGACGACACCAGTACAAAAGTTTGATCTGTATATATTATGCGCCAGATCGTATGAAAGCCATGGCATCTGTTATCATAATGACGGATTGATCTATCAAGCTTGCAGCGCTCAGGTCGGCATTGGGGTAAGTAGGTGTTGGCTTTGGAGTCGGTGCCTGAGTCATGTACGAGAACTTGAACTATTCCCTCATTCCATGAAGGATGCCTGGTTGTGAGTAATGTGGTGCCACAGATGTGAGAGCCAATGACCGGACAGGAATTAGTATGTAGTCATGAGATTTTTCAGGTTCAGCTGGATAAGTTCTTGGACTGGAAGACGGGACAAGGGCATTATTCGTCCTGCATCCTCCGCTGACATATCTACACAATCTCCTTGATCTTCTCGTCTTCCTGACAGCTTTGATCGACGCTTATCTACCTCTAGCAGTTGGCCCTGTAACCGCTGGGGTTGGCAGTTGGTGCATAACTCTTTCCAGTATACTTCTGAAAGACACTGTCGTCGTACTTGCTGAGTGCTGGACAGCCGAGCTTCGCGGAGAGTGGCTTCAAGTACTTGAGAACCAGAGCAGTGGCAGTGGCAGCGTCATTCACGCCGCCCTGTAGTTGAAGTGGGATGGCTTGCTGCTCGGTCTGGAGGAAGAAGCAGCCAAAGTTGTTACCCTGGAAGAGAGTTTGAGCATTGTATGCGCCTCCAGTCAAGTTGGCAATGTCGACACCAGCGTAAGTCTACAACATAAAGTTAGTTTAGGCCGATGGCGTCGACAAATTTAGGATTTCCGACTTACGTTGACGCCGTTGGTGTTACCTCCAAATCGGAAGGTGGCTGGGTAGGCCGCGAACTCAGGAATAAGATCGCCGAAGACGTCTACGGCGTTGTACGGGGCTGCTACTGGGCGCTTGTACCAGTTCTGCGATAACATGTAAGCACATTCTCCAGTCACGAACGGCATTTGTACTTACGTCCGGAATACGCTCCTGGCCCTTCTTCCATACGAAGTTCGGGTAGTGACCTGAAACACCGAAGAATGTTTTGAACTTACAATGGTACATTAGCAGATTGTCCGGAAAGACTGATGGAGATTTTTCTTACCTGAGCACCATCGAGATATCCGCCTGGGACAGCAGAAGAGTGGTTGCTCATGAAATTGATCACGAAATTGTAGGCCGCAGGCGCAACCAAGGTAGTAGAGAAGAGAGGAGCAAAGTAGTATGGGTTGGTCGAGATGGATCGAATTGTGTTCTTGGCGGCCAGCCTAGACATAGTGTCCAATGTGTAGCGCATGTTCTTTGGATTGCCCGTCGGCGAGCCAGCTCCTGAGGCATAGGCAGTGGCGAATCGGGTGATACTGAGGGAGTGAGCATCTCCGCCGTTGATGTAAGCGTCGCATCGACCGATAGATGTGTCGCCCTCGTAGTTGTTATGAGAGTAGCTGATACCTGTCGGCCTGCCAAGCGCGCCGCTGAGCAAGTTCGCTGGGAGTGGACCTCCGATCGACCACTGCTGGGTCACTACATCGCCGTCAATGGCGATGGCATAGGCAGCGAGGAATCCCGCCAAGTCAACGGACATGCCGTACAGGTTGCCAAGACCAGTGATTGTGTCCGCAATGTTGCTGAGCCCGGATCTTTGCAAATATCCATCTGAATGTAAAGGGTAGAAGCATCAGCAGATGTTCTCAGCGAGGAAAAGCCGCTTGCAACCAATGAATCGAGTGGCCCTTAAGAGCCAGATTTGAGGGCCACTGGGCGGGCTTCTGTCCTTTGGTCTACTCACGATTTGCGGCAGCATTCAGACCTTGTTTGCGTTAGGTGATAACTTCTATTCATATGAGCTTCTGGTCTATCATACCTGGACAAGGACCTCGAATGTCATTCGGGCCGGGCGACTGGTATGCATGCTACACAGCGTCAGTCTTACTCAACATCTCTGTGGCTTCTGAAAGCGTACCTGTCCAGTGGTAGAGACTCTTTGCGATGCGGCATCGAAGGTCGTGCACTGGCCCTTGTGGAGGAAACCGCAGTTGTCGCGAGACTTGCTGAGGCGGGTAGCAGCGTTGTCCGAGGCCGGGATGCTAGCCTCTGCATCCGATACGGCGATGTATTTGTTGCACAGAGCACTGGTGCTGCAGCCTGATTGTGCATAGTCACGCTTCTGAATGCCCGCGTCCAGGTGATCAAGGACGAAAGGGAAGGCGTTGACAGCCGTGAAGGCGCAAGTGAAAAGCGCAATAGCCTTCATCATGAAAGGCTATCGTTGAGGTGTGGTGAAGTGTTACGACTAGGGATAGCAATGCCCGTTTCCAGCGGCACGACTGAAGCCTTATACCCCATCGTCGCCACGGCTTTGCCTTTCACGTCGTGAGCCGGGAGCCGCAAAAACATATGGTCGTGCGATGGCCAGGCAGATCGTTGGTGAAGAGGCAAATCTGTAACACGCCAGCAGTCTGGTGACTGTTCTTGATGCGTAGCCAATGGGGGCCAGCCTGGATGTGCTTATGCTTCCGTGGCTGCAAGAGCCACAGCGTCAGCGCCTATAAAGATGGCCGGCAAAGTCCTGTCCTGGTAAGGTACAATAAGAGTCAGTAGTGGGAAGTAAACGCGGGGTGCAGTTAGGCTAGTCAGTCTAGGCCATAGCAGGCTGCTGCAATCTGGACAACATTGATCAATTTTTAAGGAGTTGATTGCTACCGTTGTCGTTCTAATGGAGAGGGAAGCGAATGACTGCCTGGGAGAAGCGTCATCTTCACTCTTTCCAGAAACTTGTTGTTATGGCATCGAGCTGGATTCACGGAGCTGAAGAGCGACCCCAATGTGTGCGTTGTTGAGTATCGGTGAAGGCGATGCTGGACCACATTGGGAATTCAATCCGCGATGAAAGCGTACACGCGAATTTCGCATTATTGCTGGGATTGCGATCGATTCCACATGGACATGGTGCATCGCATCGTGGTCGGCCATCGTCCAGAGGATATGTGTTGTCGATAGACAAGGAAAGACATGCCTCGTTAATGGTTTAATGATGGGGATGCCCGAGTAAAGCCGATTGACTTGGAAGATGTGGCGATGGCAAGCAAGTTAACCCAGCGAATATACACGTGCTGGGAGGTTGGGAAGATGTATGCCACAGTGAGCGCTGCACCTTCTTGCCTAGTGTTCTGTCACGGAGCTACATACTTGTTCGCCCAGTCGCCTCAATGCAGCTTCGGAGTCTGAATCCTGATATTGCATTACTGCCTGCGCAATGCACCGAGTATTGCGGATAGCTCCATCTCATTCGCAAAGCCTGTCGCAAGAACAATATTTGCCGACGGCTTGGCAGGTCGGACACGGCCTCCTTGGTCGATATGGATTCATGTCGCGAACCCTTTTGCTTTTGTCGAGAATGGACAGCCATAGTATATCCTCTGCAGTGGACTGCCCAATGCTACCTCTAGGAACGACTGTGCAGCATATGCATGTACCGCTCCTCGCGGTTACGGGCAGAATTTGATGCCTTTGACGCCGATACTCTATCGGTCGATTCTCCAAGTCCAGGTATGACATTGACGAAGAGCCTCTTGCGGCGAACCACGAGGAAGATGATGATGAGCAGGAAACATGCGCTGACCACGCCTAAAGCGATGCCGATATATTTGCCACTATGTGAGGCTTCAGCTGCACTTGTGAAGCCACACGACCAAAATAGCAGGATTGCCAGCGTCGTCCAGAACATGGTCATGGTCGTTGGGGCCACTGCGCCTGGGAAGTTGCGTAGTCGAGAGCGGGAGAAGATTTGTGAACATATGGAGAAGTTCGAGGTCGCTGATGGGTGTGGCCGTGGCCTATATGAAGCTGATTCGGCACGTCGCCGATTCTGGGTGCCAAGGATGAGTCGATATGATTGCACATAGTACCCCATTCAGAAGCAGATAGAAATCACACCTGGTATACTTCAGCATCACATCAAGTTCCGACCCCAAGCTTGCTGACGGCGTCACATGTTGCACCCGCCGGCCAAAACATTAGTGACCCGATCGACGTTGAACTCATGCTATTCCAACTCGGATACCGCCTCGGAGTTGCGAGGGTTGCGCTCAAGAGGATATCCCTCGCCGCGAATGCAGAAGCCCAGAAAATGGACCACATACTCCCAACCCTGATCTATGTAAACCTCGTATTCGATCTTGTGCGGTATCTCTCGCCAGATTCGGCTGCCTCCAAAGACTTGCGATAGCTTCCTCTTCTTGCTCGATTCGCAGTTCTGCCTGTACTTTTCATTCTACTCCTCGTAATTGTACTCCACGCTTCGCTCTGCTGGCGCTTCTACCAGAACCTCCTTTGCCTTGCCTTGCCTGCCATGCCAGGCGTGTTTGGTGCGCAAGCAGCGTTTCGAAATGGTAATTCCCGTAGCGCGAATTGGTATTCATGGTCAGACTGCCACGACAATGCGCGCTCACATATATCGTGAAGCCGATGAAACGATATACTGGTCGGTGCGCGAAGTGTTCGGAAGGTAGAGGACAGTTCGCCGTCATCGATTGCCTCGCCAGAAGGCCAGATTTGCTCAATCTTCAGGGGATATCCAGGCTCATCTAGTGGTGTTTGCAACATGATCTTGTCCCTCGCCATCGTCATCCAGATCTTCTGGCAAAGTCCGCCAGGTCATAATCAGTGATCGGAGAATCGCCCATCATGTCCCAGGCAAAAATGTGGTTGCTCTGATTGGTGATTGTCTGCAGGAAATTTGCTATTCCCTCCACTCATGCGCATCATGCCATCCTCGCCCAAATTGACATCAGAAATCAATTCAAGACGTGAATGGTATAGGAATTTGCGAAGGTGCGGGGCACAAAATTGCAGGCCAAACCTTCACCACGCAGACGGCATTGCGAGAGAGAGACACACACGGCAGACTAACTCAGCTCTCTTTTCTTCGAGGTGACGGGAAAGCGTGATCGTGCGCAATATGGAAATATACCTTCTCGCAATCCGTCATTCATTACACCTGACCCAGCAGGTTTTCCAGCGTTAAGCGACAACTTCACTAGTACTCGAGCTCTTGAGCCCCAGAGGAGCGGACCCGGTACTGTTCGAGTCATAAGCCTGAGGGCACGCTATGGTAGCAGACTCGCTGCCAAATCCAATACCCAAAGCCTGCGGTGTTCCATGCTCGCCCTCATCCGTATGATCTGGCTTCGTGATCCAGTGAAGGACACTGCAGCCGATCAGGGCATCGATTTTGCACGTCAGGCAACACAACCATGCCGGTTCTCCGTCGAACAATGTCAGCGAGACCTTCACTGTCAGCACTGAGAGCATGGCTATAGCGGTGCCAATACTTGTCCGGACGACAAGTCTTTTCAGAGGAAGAAGCAATCCCTGACCCCCGAAGTGTACCATCAACAGTGGTGCGAGAAAACGCAAAGTTAGATATAGCTACATTCGGGTCAGTGACGCTGCGAGATTGATGACTGTGGGAGGACTCACATATGCCAAGACTTCTACCAATGTCAAGGCCAAAAGTGCGAACATTTTCAGTCCAATGATGCAGACTTCGCCTTCTGTTCTGTAGGCCAGGCGGCTGTCCACGCGATTAGCTATGGATGCAGGAGTCAACGATGCGCCAAACTGCCTACTTCTCCATGGCAATCCCGGCCACAACGGCATAGGGGACAATAATGCAAATTGAGCTCAAGATGTATTCTGGCGTTTTGTGCCGCGGACTGATCGGCCAAGAAATAATGTATGCTCGCTCGATCAGGAAGATGAAGCCTGCTGACTTGCACAGGACATATAATGTCAGACCTGGTTCGTTGTCAGGAGGGCTGGCGATCATGTATTGTACAGTAGCAGAGCCTGATACTCACAAGTGATGATGGTTGCATCGCAAAGCCCCAGACTGTGATCTGCCCGAATATGTATGACAACGGTCAAGATGAATATGAACATGAACGAAGTGAGATAAGTCTATACTGCCATCAGTACGAAATCCTTGCATGGTTGGTGCAGTATCATTCACTCACGAGAAGTAGAGTCACAGAGGCAATCGTGGTCCCTTGTTGTCTTGCACTTCGCAGTCTGTCGAAGAAGAAGACTGCTATGATCGGCAATGAAAGCAGTGCCACCACCAGCGAGCTTATCTCGCCAGGGAGCTGAAACTTCTGCTTGACAGCATTGCTATTGCTCACGACGGCTCTTGTGAGGACGACCATCATATTAGTTGGATAGGCTATCGGTGAACGGCTATCGTGGTGGCGTTGCTCTGCTCATTGTTGACGGAGAGAGTTTCGATAGAAAGTGGCTACATCTCTTCATTACAACCGTGAAGTGTACTACATACTACCAGCTCGACGAGCTGCTGTAGGTTCAAGGTCGGATAGTATTTCACGCATTTGGTACTCAATCACATTTATGCCGGCGTCTAACCGTGCGGGGCGACGGATTCGGTGAAGAGCGCAGGCAAGAGTGCTGTCCAATTCGGCGGGAACAGTATCCGTGCTTCGATGGTACGGGGATCAAGTTGTGGCAATCCCGGCCGGTTTTTGAGGTGCAAATGAAAGAGGCCTGCCCTGTCAGCTTCGGTGGGCACATTTCATGCCCCGAACCTAGCCAAAATGACTGGACAGACTTCTGTCCGCCTGTTTGTAGTGCTCGTACTGATCGATATATATTGGTGCTCAGCGAGAAAAATGGACAAGAGGTACTGACCTAACAGTCTGACCAAGAACATCAATGTTGTTTGGTCCCTGGTCCTGTGATATCCAGATTGTGTGTAGGTCTGACGACCATATGGCCTGATGCGAATTGGACGATGCTAGGGATCCCAAAAGACAATATAACCGTAAGGTTCACTTCCCGTGCTTGTCTTTATTCGGTACACCGGCCAGGCTCAGAGGCTCTAGGGAGGACCGATCATGTATCCAACACTTCCGAAGGACCGGCTCTGATATGATCATATAAATCAGCTCACAGGAACTGCCTATCGTAACAGTATTTGGCGAGTACACAGTCAAGGACAATCCATCCTCGAAAGGCAACGTCATGTTGGTGTATGGACTGCCGTGAGCCTCGATGTATGGAAGTCGCTCCGTTTCGTAGCTTGGGCTCTAGGATCTTCAATATCGGAAGGTCGAACAGCACGAAGTCGATATCAGCAACAGCCTGACGACGGCATGGCAGTCCGAGAGGAGAACTGGTGTCCGCGGCGCCCGCGGTTGCCTCGTCGATGGACACGCAATCAAAATAGTTCGTTACAGAGCGGATTGAGCTCCGTACCACTCACATGCCTCAATTTTTGCACAATCAGCTGCCTCGGCACGCCGGGTCTCAGCCTAAGCCGGACGTCTCACGTCGAAATTCAGGTTTGTCCGTACGCGAAGCAGCAATGTTTTTGTTTGGTCAAGGTTCAAAAGCAAAGCATTCGTGCTGATAAAGGCACAGGTCTGATGCGCGCAACAAGCCCGCTCCAGTCGAGCTTCTTAAGGCATCATGGAGACATCATCAGAGCAACTTGTCGCAGCCAAGAAGCTCTGGGACCAGTCCATGGTCGACCATACCAAACAGGGCTACTGGGGAGCTCCCACTTCGCATGTCAACTTTTGTGAGCAGGTACACAAGCCAAAGGCGTTCCGAGGAACATACGGAGAGACTAAGCTTTGTGAAGGACTACCAGATTACATACTACATCGCCGAGTTCATCAACACCACCACAAGTCTTGCTTACAGTAGGATTGCTCTATTATGGGAGAGCACCAAAGACTATAAGCACTGACATCGTAATACCAGTTGCATATGGCATCCACGGCCTTCGGAGACAGAAGCGTCGCGATGCCAGCCTTTTCTCAACCACGAACCTAGCATACTGGGCCCTCATCGGAGTCGGCATATTTTCCAGTCTCTACCACACCACGCTCAAGTACCAGACACAGATGTCTGATGAAATGTCCATGTATGGCGCTATGGGCAGCTGTCTACTACAAGTCTTTACATTTAAAGAACCTCCATCCATACAGCGCCGGAACGTGGCCATCATACTGGGCGTCATCATCCCATTCATCATCTACCACTGCCTTACGGACGAATTCATCCTCCACGTCATTTTGTTCTTCGCCTTGTCGATCACAGTGTCGAGAAGAACACGACACATCATTAAGTCGGAGATCAGGGATGAGGAGCAAAAGAGGAAGCTGAGATTTCTGATCAAGATCGCATCTTGCTTCGGCTTCGGCTCTTTTGGGATCTGGATAATCGACAATCTGTGCTGTGCATTGTTGACGAGTGCGAAGAAAGCAGTCGGCTATCCTTGGAGCATCTTACTGGAGTTTCATGGCTGGTGGCACATTGGGACAGCCATATCATCATATTCTTTCATGGCATTGATCGAGTTCCTAACCAACCCTGAGGAAGGAAAGACGAAAAGTCTTGGCTTCGCATGGCCTGCAAAGGTCGTTCTACAAGACTTGCTTCCGGCCGGAGCAGCGAAGTCGAATGGCCACGTCGAGCCACTAATGAACGGCAAAGGTGACCGTAAATCGAACTGATTCAGCTGACTAAATGGATAGATATTGGATGTTGGATAGAGCAAGACAAGACAATTGCAAAATCAAGGATTCTGGCTAGTTGCCCAGCCAGCCACCATCTACCACGATCGAACTCCCAGTCACATAATCGCTGGCCGAGCTTGCCAGATAGATCACTGCACCAGCTAAGTCTACCGGATTGCCCCAGCGCTTCATTGGAGTCCGCATCATGACCTGTACCACCGATCAGCGACCAATCAATCAAGGCAACTGCGCGAATGCCGACAAACATAGTTGTTGAACTCCTTGTACTTCGGATCAGTCTGATATTGCTCGGTCAACGGCGTGGTGAAGTAACCCGGATGAATGGAGTTGACATTAACGCCTTTGGAAGCCCACTCGTTGCTGAAAGCTTTGCTCAACTGCATCACACCACCCTTACTCGCGGCATACGGTGTGATGTTCTTTCCGCCGATGAAGCTGATGATGGATGCAATGTTAATGATCTTACCGCTCCGGCTCTCGTCTTTGAGGATCGGCTTCGCAAACTCCTGCAGGACGAATCGATCAACCCACCAGCGCAGCTCAAGAAATCAACCAACGTACCTGACAAGCAACTAGCGTCGCCTTCAAATTAATATCCAAAACCGCCTCGATATCCTCATCAGTAAAATCCTCGGCCTCCGCACGTCTTTGGATCCCGGCACAGTTCAGCAAAATATCTCCTTGGATACCATCGTTCCAGATCTGTGCGAAGATGGCTCGTAAGTCTTTTGGATGCCGGACGTCACAATGATACTGCTTGATTTCACGTCCAGTCTTGGCTACAGCCTCATGCAAGTTCTGGCTGCCGGGATCGTCTTTCAATTCGATCGAGACAATGTCAGCGCCTCCACTGGCCAGAGCCACTGTCATCGCTGTTCCGAGTCCACCAGTACCGCCAGTGACGATCGCTGTCCTTCCGGCCAGGGAGAAGAGCTTGGCTGGATCGATTATGGGAGCTTGATTGGTCGCCATGGTGTTTTGCCAGTAGGAGAGTGATATGTTTTAAGTAGACCTGTGTGTACCCAAGCATGGCATGAAGTTGATGAAGTTGCACATGCATACGCCTTACGCACCGAGCTGCGGGGTTCCAGTCATTGAGGAGCTGACTTTCGGGTACTCGGACGAGAGCATTTCATGTATCATTGCTTGCTGACATATCGTGAGTTGATGGTCGAAGAGCAGCAGTCAGATGTCAGCCATCTTTTGGAGGAAGAAGGTAGGCCCCCACGATATGATACCGGTATGCATACTGTAGGTCCCTGAACCTGGTTGTAATCAAGCCGATTCACGCTAAGGGACACATGGTTGTTGTGTGACGCCATAATCGGTGTCTCATGAACTGTTCTATTCTTGGCGGGATATTCACTGCGGCATGAGTTGATATATGTATATGGCAGCCATGTCGATGCCACGACCGTCATACCTATCTCCCTACGCTTCCACGTCTATGCTCCCATCTGCCAGACTCCGTAACTCCCGTTTGCTTCATGGGGTGAGGCAGAGATGTTTTGGTGATATTCTACAGTAACAGCCGGACCCCCGCAAGGGTGCAAATTTTGAGCCATTCAAGAGCTGTGTTCAGTACCCGTGTGCACATGCTACACCCTCCACCTCCGCCGCCACCGCCGGGACAGCGAGGTTTTGCATGTCGTGGCGAACACTGACGAACATCTCCTGCTCTGCGCCGACCATGGACGGTCAAACCGCGGGCAAGCGGTGACGCGCTGACGTCTAGTTCTAGTTCTATTGTTGCCGCCGACAGGACCCCCAACAACAAAGACATTCGAAGCTTCTCACAGCTCCCAAAGTCCTCACTCTCCTTTCCAGCCGCACTGCGCTGCGCTGCGCCGCCCTGCCCTGCCCTGCGCTTACAGTACCGCTGCCTCGACCATGAAGTTCGGGCAGAATCTCCCGCGCAATCAGGTGCCGGAGTGGGCTTCGTCGTACATCGACTACAAGGCATTGAAGAAGTTGATCAAGGCCGCCAGCAGGAATGCTGAGGAGCATGGCGGAGAAGAGCCAGACCTGGCTGGTACTGTAAGCGAGTCCATGGGCACGTTAGATAACCTAACCGTCCTGCAGAGTTCTTCTACACTCTTGACCGCCAGCTCGAGGATGTCGACACCTTCTATAACCGCAAGTATGCCGAGTTCTCCCGCCGACTTCGACTTCTGTACGACCGCTATGGCATGGCATCCAAGCTCAAAGATGGCATGGAAAAGGAGGACATGGAAGATTTGATGGGCACACTGCTTGAGCTACGCGGACAGTATCGCAAGCTTCAGTGGTATGGCGAGGTTAATCGCCGTGGCTTCGTCAAGATTACCAAAAAGCTGGACAAGAAGATAGAATCTTCCTCGACCCAGAGCCGCTATCTGGCCACCAAAGTCGACCCAAAGCCTTTCGCCACCAACAACAAGCTGACGCTTGATATGCGGGGCATCAACGAATGGCTCTCCAGCTTGGGCGAGATCAAGGTCTTGGATGACTCCAGTTCTGTACACTCAGGCAGCTCAGGCTCCATCCACCGCATGGGCTCTAGGGCGGCCCTGCGCATTCCAATCTCGGCGCTGGAAGCGATGGAGAATGCCGTCCGAGAAGACGACACCACCAAGTTGTTCGAACTCGTGTCCACTCACCTCCCCAATGTCAACAATGGCATGCAGAAAGGCCTCCTTCTTGACCTACTGCAACGAGCGATAAGCTTTCAGAAACTTACTTGTATAGCAGCCATCATCGACAAGGTGCCGTCGATCGATCCAGACGACGACATGAACAAGCGCAACTGCTTGCACCGACTCATAATCGCAACTGGACGAGCAAGAGCATCGCATAATTCTGGCGGATACCAAGAGATATCAAAGACCACGGGCTACATCAATGCCGCAGAGCCACCGGTGCGAGCTCCCGGCGCTTTCAAGGTCGAAGAGCGTGATCCAGATCAGGATCCGTTCCAAGACGACCATATTGAGAAGCTGCTTGTCTTCATTTTAGAACATCTGCGCAAGGAACAGCAGCCAGCAGTGCTCACCAAAGACATTTATGGCAGGATGCCACTGCACTATGCAGCTCAGTATGGCCTTGTATTCGCCACCGACATGCTGATGAAGCACATGCAGCAGTGGAATTTGTTCGACGTATCCGGCGGTATTGACGCAGCAGAGTGGCAGGACGACGAAGGCTACGCGCCTCTTCATCTTGCTGTCATTGGTGGCCACTACCGCACGTGCAAAGCGCTGTTGCTCGTCGACGACTGGCACAACTTTAAAGATGCTCGTTTGACCAACAAGCACGCTGAGAAGAGTGGCTTATCTCTGGAGTTGGCCACCAAGTCCAATTACCACAAGATTGTGAAGCTCCTGGTCGACGTCGGTGTCGATGTAAACTTTCGTGACGAGAATGGAGAGACTGCGCTCCACATTGCCGCTAGATTCGGTTATGAGGATTGTGCACGTGCTCTCCTCGATGCAAAGGAGGGCGAGCAGTGCATCAACGTCGAGATTGGCGAGAAAGCGTACAACTGGACGCCATTGTTCATCGCCTGTGTCAATGGGCACATGAATATCGTGAAGCTTCTGATTGCCGCCGGAGCGCAAATCAACAAGTTGGATTCCTCGCTCTGGACGCCTCAGGAACATGCTGCTCTGCGCGGCCATATTGACATCGCCAAGTACCTCGCACAGTTCACGCCACCTCCAAGCATACACCCGAGCCCAGAGTTGCAAGCTCAGCTGTCTGGATCGCCTCCGAAATCATCTTCTCTAGAAGACAGGCGCTCGAATGGCGTGCAGCGGGAAGAGGTTCAGAGGATGAGAATCCCAGAACCAGTGAAATCTTTCGGCCATCGGTATTTGTCGGATGAATCCATGGTGTTGGTGTCGCTCGGCACTTTGGACGAAAACAAAGACCTGAAGCCGATCAGCTTGGAGGACATTGCGATCACCGACGCTCACGCCACGCAGCTTGATACAGCCTTGTCGCTTGTTGTGACGGCGCAAGGTGCCACGGGCGAGCCGAATGTGATTGACCTGCCAATCCAGGAGGAAATCAGCACGACGCCAATCACCTTCATGTGCAAAGACCCTTCAAAGGTGAAACTCTTGTTTGACCTCGTGCCGACTTACTCTGGGTCCACGGATAAGAGAATTGCGCGAGCTGTTGCACTGCTGTCCAGCATCAAGACTGGTGTTGGCAATAAGCGCACGACCTTGCAGACTGACCTTAGCGTCCCTCTTCTTGCTGGACCCAACTTCGATGTGATCGGTACGATCAACTTCAACTTTCTGATCATCACGCCATTCGAGCATCCGAATCTCAGCATCTCTGAAGAAAAGACTTATTGGACAAAGTCGTCCACCCGGGTCATTGGCCACCGCGGCCTTGGCAAGAACATGTCCACGAAGACGTCCTTACAGCTTGGAGAGAACACCATTCAGTCCTTCATCACTGCAGCCAACCTGGGCGCTTCATACGTCGAATTCGATGTACAGATGACCAAAGACCATGTCCCGGTCATCTATCATGACTTCACTGTCAGCGAGACCGGTGCAGACGTGCCCGTCCACACACTTACTCTCGAGCAATTCTTAGCTTTAAGCGACACCCCTAAGCCATCACGGCCAAATTCGCCGCCCACGACAAATCGACGCAGCGAGCGAGCTATCCACGATCGGCGTTTGCAGCGCTCATACTCGGTCGGTGCACCATTTGAAGACACTAAGAGAGATCGCCTCAAGCACACACGAGATTTCAAGATCAAGGGCTTCAAGGGCAACACACGTGGTGATGTGATCCAATCGCAATTCACGACGCTTGAGCAAATGTTCGACTCGCTCCCGGAAGATGTCGGCTTCAATATTGAGATGAAGTATCCTATGCTGTTCGAGCTGGTGGAAGAAGAAATGGACACCTACGCCATCGAGCTCAACTTGTTCGTCGACACAGTCCTCGCCATGGTGTACGACCGACGGAAGAAGAGGAACATCGTCTTCTCTTCTTTCCATCCCGATATTTGCTTGATGCTCACCTTCAAGCAGCCATCAATTCCGGTTCTATTCTTAACCGATGCTGGAGTTTCGCCTGTGGGAGATATACGGGCATCTTCACTGCAAGAAGCTGTTCGTTTTGCCTCGCGCTGGAATCTTCTGGGCATTGTAAGCGCTGCAGAGCCTTTCGTGCTTTGTCCTCGACTCATTAACGTTGTTCAATCGTCCGAGCTGATATGTGTCTCCTACGGAACTTTGAACAACGACCCGCACAACAGCAATTTACAAGCGCAAGCCGGTATCGACGCTGTCATTGTCGACAGCGTAGCACGAATCAGGAAGGGCTTGACGGAAGCAGAGACTCCGAAGAGCATCACAAATGGGGACCAAGATAAGACCGAAAACAAGGCCGAGGTCAAGCGCATCAACGGCACCACCGAGGGAGTCCCGACGTTGACACAGGAATTGAAGGATGGCTTGCAGCTTGCAGCACAGGTGCAAAACACACAGCAAGCTCAAGAATCACAATGATGCGGCTTCAATGCCATATAAATCTACAGACATACCAAGGCGTCAAGAGGATTGCTGTATATTTGGAAAGGATATTGTTTCTCTGCTTTTGTTTTCCTGGCCTCGAAAGGTTCAAGGATTGGTGCTTGCATTTTATGGCGTTTTTGTGTTTCAATTCTACTGGAGCTGGAGGTGCTCGCGTCTCAATCGGATGCTTGAGCTTGATGAGATGTGCGTGCGGCGATGAGGAGAAGAAGAAGAGATAGAAGGCAGAAGTAGAGTCGCGGAGGTGCTCAATCTGATAGCAGGCAATTCTGAGGTATAGTCCATGCCATGGCTCGTGGAGAGCTGTGATATACGACGACGAAAAGCGATTGGTCGACTTGCCATCATGCAGCCCACTCCCACCGCAATGCATTATGACCGCTTCAACTCGACCAACTCATCTCCCTTCACATTGGCGACTCCACCACCCCGATCCTGATGCCCCAGAGCACATTGCTTCGCACCTCAGACTTTTTTCGTGGCGCTCTCGCACGAGAGTGCAAAGAAGCCAAAGAAGGTAAGATCTACTTACACAATCTTAACGATCGGAAAGTCCTAGTCTACATGTACTGGATCACGAACGAGAAAATGCTCGACTTCGATCCTGAAGACAACTATGGCGGGCCCGAACACATAAGGACTTTTCTGCCTGGTATTTTGGTGATAAGCTCTGCATACCGGAACTTCAAGATCGTATGATCAGGTACATGTCACAAACTTTTTATAAGGTAATTGAGAAGTTGTTGCAAAAGCCTTCTTATTGCAAGGTAGACGCCTCCTACACTGTTCCCGACGACGACGACGACGACGACGACGACAACGACGATGATGATATGATGGTGCTCTGGCCAATACAGATTCACTCTCTCCGCGATCTTTCCCTTCTTATCCGATCGAAGAAGAGACACCCGAGCAAAAGGCCAGGAAGTCAGCAGCGATCAACCACCTCTTCTACCAAGCCTTCATAGCCACCGAATAACGCGGTACACGCCGAGATCTTGTCGCCGACCGTCCTGTAAAGTATGTATGCAGGAGGATCGCGGCAACCTTGAACGCAATCTTATACATTTTCGCAAGGTTCCAGCCTACACCCTCGATTTTGTCGAGGCCATGGCTGCGCTCGAAGCGGAAAATGCTGACAAGGAGACAGATTCCTCTTGGCGCCCATGGAAGGAGGATGACAAGTATTTGTTCGTACATGATCGGAACTGCAATATTGTGATAAGTGCAAGCGGGACCGAGCTAATTGGAATTCCATCCCATACTAGACTTGCTTTCTTGCCGTCCTCTAGCTGGTCTAGATGACATGGTTGCATCGTGCTAGGTTCCTCGAGTCTCACGGTATGACAATCAATCTATCAATTCAAAACATCAATGTGCAAATCTAAAATCTAGTCTCTTATTCCCTTCATCTTTTGTCTTCTCCACATACTCCAGCTGTTCGTCTTTTGTCATGGCATTCCAGCGTCGTTCACGCTGTTTGTTGCGATGTATGTAGTAGAGCTTCGTGCAAGAATATATGCCAAGGTTGATGAAGGCGAGGAGGAGAAGGTACTTGTTGCCGCGAGTAAAGTTTGGTGCATCATCTGTAATGAAGAAAATCTATCAGCATGAGCCTCGAAAAGTTCCATGCAAGGCCGAGTTTACCTTTGCGATACATATTCGAAGAAATGATCCCGCCACCTTGAACGAACATATTATAACACGCCGCCGAGACGGTTCGTGATCGCGTGGTATTTGAGTTGCGAGAATTCCAGCCTACTTGGATCGGATGTGGATTTGGCCAGGACAGAAGGAGAGTAACCATGATCCATATAAGCCATGGTTGTGTGTGCTCGATATCGGTGACAATAAGGAAGATGAGGAATGGGATTGCCCAGATTTGTCCAATCGCCGCGTGCAGAGATAAGTTACCAAAGACTTCGGAAGAGTAGGATAGAGCTAGCATGCCGATGATGGAGAAAGCTGTCCACGGAATGGCAAGTAGATTGCTGGAGAATGTGTCATATCCTAGACCTCGCAGAGTGAGAGTGAGATACTGGCTAGATGGTGTCATTGGTACTTCGAACAGCAGTCCAATGAGATACAGCGGCCTGGATCATTGGTTCAGCATCGACACCAAAGCTGATCAGATTCCACCTACCAGAGATCAAAATCCTTCAGGCTCTTCCACAGTAGCCTTGGCGTGACTGCTTCTCGATTGTGCATGTCACCCTTGCTTGGGTCTTCTCGAATCACACGATTGACCATGATCTCCTCTTCTCGCGGCGTGAACCAGCCTTTCTGACCTCTGATCCAATTCGCAGTTTGACATGGTCCCGGTGGCATAAGTGCTGTCGCTGCTATTCCCATGAGTAGAGTGAAGAGACCTTCGATCAAAAATAGCCTAGACCACATCAGCAGGTGGTCTTCTCGTGTCCATCAGATGTCTCACCATCTCCACCCGGCATGACCTGCAACGCCCCTCAGATGGAGCAAAGCATAAGCAGAAAATCCAGCTAGAATATCCGCAAAGCTCTTGGCAGTCCAGAAGAAGCTAAGTCGTAGAGACAATTCATGGTGTTTGTAGAAATACGAGAGATAGAGCACGATCTGTGTAAGTATTAGTACTCGCAGCATAAATGCAAATCGAATTCCTCACATCTGGTATGAAACCACCCTGCAGCACTCCAAGCAAAGCACGGCATGCAAGAAAGCTCGTCTTGCCACTGAGCCAGAATTGAGAACTAGCAACGAGTGACCAAAAGATCATTTGCATGGGAATCCATCTATCAGGTCCCATCCACTTGCTAACAAGCTGGGATGGTAGCTCTGCGCAGAGAAAGCTGAGCTTGAATATTGTGTTTCCGAGATTGTAGTCGTCCGTGGTTAGATTGAGATCATCGAGAAAGTTGTCAGTGTTGGCCTGTGTGATGTTCGCTCGATCCAGCTCCAGTGCCATGAACATCTAAAGGTGAAGGGTAGAAGCATTAGTAGATGTTCTAAGTGAGGAAAGCCGCTTGCAAGCAATGAGTCAATTGGCCCTTGAGTGAGACAAGAGGGCTATGAGGTGCGAGTGTGCAGGGTGAGGGCTTTTGCGCTTTGGGTTACTCACGAAGCATGCAAAGATCATGATTTTGCA
This sequence comes from Pseudocercospora eumusae, assembly GCA_001578235.1. Taxonomy (NCBI): domain Eukaryota; kingdom Fungi; phylum Ascomycota; class Dothideomycetes; order Mycosphaerellales; family Mycosphaerellaceae; genus Pseudocercospora; species Pseudocercospora eumusae. Next base: position 52,194 of record LFZN01000119.1, on the reverse strand, counting down.
ATCGATCTTCCGTATGAGAGCGTATTCTTCTCGCCATGTCCATCGAGCAAGTGGATCGAATCGATGGATATTCTCCCAGCCTGGTCGTGGCAGGTAGTCCTTGGCTATCGTCCGATCATCATACACACTTGGCTGTGTGGCAATAGCATCTAGATCGAATGCCGATGACCGTTGGAACCAAAATCTCTTCTCGTGATGTGGTTCACCTAACGGCGGTATATCCTCGGGGAAGTCATCTCCATCGAAGGTCTTGTAGTCTTCAAGTGCAGTGTCGACTGTGCGTGCATTTGTTAGGAGATGGGATGTTGCATGAGGTGAAGCTTTTGACGAAGGAGAACTGACGAGAATGGTAGCCATTACTGAAAGACCACAACCAAGCGGAAAGCTTGGAGAGGTATTTGGACATTTTGTGGCAAGTGGTATACTTCAACCACACCCTGTCACATGTTAGCGAGACGCGATCCCGCGCGTCCAAAGCACGCAATGTGTCGCAATGTGGGGCAGGTATGCCTGCATATAACGAGGACTGGTGAACTTGTTGGACATGTGAGTAGAATGTGGCTTATTGCTGCCACGTCGAGATGGTAGGCTGGCAGGCTGCGAAGTTGCTAGGTGGAAGCTAGAATAGAATATTAATACTGACCGGAAGGCTGCGCTTTCAGGATTCTTTCGCAGGTAGTTCTAGCGTATGGCCACGACGAGGAAGATTGCGCGAGAGATCTCGTCCTCTAGTCATCATCGTATGTGCTCTCATTATCTCCCTAACAAACACTGCGTGAAGCCTGGCCGAGTGCCAGCAGGGCAAGCTTTCGTCGTTTGGGCCAGTCTTTCGTGGGAAAGGGCGATTTCTCGTGTCAAAAACTCCAGCGCCGATAATCATACAGAGTGCAGAGAACGAGACAGGTGTTGGAAATGAGACAACCTTGCGCTCGAGCCTGGTCGGGCCCAAAGCGGGATGGCGCCGTCTTCCTTTGCTGCAACGGTACAGGTAGGGCAAGGCTCATGTGCACCAGGATTTCCCCAAGTCCTGTCTCAGGCGAAGAGTTGCAATCGGTGGCAATGTCTGTCGCCTCAAAAATATACGTGCAAGCAGCGAAACTCACAAGCTATAAACAGTGCTTGGTCTAACAATGCAGGGGTATATCTTCGGGCAAGCCATCTGTTAATCCCGTCTCTAGACATCGCTAGCCACAGTACATGTACAAGTAAAATGCTGATATCGTAATTTTCAGTCGCGGTCGCGCATCACTCTTCGAGCTTAGCTGCCGCCATTCTCTCAAGCTCAGCGACACTAATCACTTTCGTAACACGTTCGACTTCTTTGCGCTGCTGCGGCCGGACGATCTTTAGGAGCGGCGGGATGCGACTCTTCTTATTCAATCCGACGCGATGATTCAGAATCTTGCTCGTCTTCTTGATCGGCGAATGCGTCGTCGGGCCTGGTTTACTGGCGCATCGAGGCTGCTGAGCCGTGTCTTCCTTCGATATTCCACTGTCTGGTACTGGGGTGGCCTCCTTGGCCTTGGGCAGTGTGTTCGTGTCTTTGGCTTTGAGTACATTGGAATCCCCTGCTGAGACTCTTGAAGCTGAAGCCGTGGCGGCATTGGCGGTATTATCTTCATCGGCCTTGGAAGCCGACGTGAGCGCAGCATCAGCCTTGCTTTTGGCTGGACGACCACGCTTCTTTTTCGATGGCTGCGGTTCGTCCTCCGCATTAGGCTCGACGATATCTTCTGCCGCGGAGTCATCCAGGACCTTTTCAGCCGACATGGACTTCCGACCTTTCTTGACAGACTCTGTAGCGACAATTTCGTTCTCAGCGTCAGAGTCTTCGAGTATTTGTTCAGTAGATTTTGCTTTCCGCTCTCGTTTTCGCGGTGCCTCGTCATCTTCTCCGTCGTCATCTAGGTCGTGATTCGACCCGCGCTTGGCGGCAATGGTCTTATGTGAATGTACTTTGGCAGGTCTGTCGCGCTTCGACGCCAGGGCCTCCTTTTCGACCTCCTTGCTAAGCTCATCCTCGTCATCCTCATCATCTTGCACGATTCTGCGTCTCGGCTTATTCGCCGGGGCCTTTCTCTTCCCTGGACCTTGCAAAGCTGACCTGCGGTCTGCTTGTTGTTGGCTCAAGCTGGGTGACTTCTGTGAACTTCGGGAGCAGTCTTCAAATATGGTTGTATGACTACGCGGCACTTTCTTCTTCATGGAAGACGCCGGCAGCGATGGCGGACCCATCTTCGATGGCGATGGAGATGGCTTAGCAGGTGGTACAGCAACTTTGATGGGAGATTGCTTCGCCCTTTTCGTCTCTGGTGAGGTCAAAGGAGATGCCACTGGTCTCGGGGGACTTCCGGCATTTGCTGCAGCGGGCTGCTCTGGCGTGCCTGGTGCCGACATGTTCCTTGGCTTCGATGAGACTGCCTGATCTCTCTTGGACGTTTTGGAGGTCCACTGCTTCTCTGACGCCTTCACCGATTGCGTGATTGTCTTGTCAATGTGCTCAGAATTCGCACTGGCATCGTTAAGAGTTTTGCGTCGCTTCTTTGCAGCCCTCTCCGGGACAACGGAGTAGTCGATGGGCTCTTCAGGCAGCTCTGTCATCCTACGCCGGCTCGGCTTTGGTTGATACCGCTCTTTCGGCAAGCCCACAAGTAGATCTTCAGAATCGAATGGCTCGGATGATGCTTCTTGGTTCGTGTTGCTCGGCTTGCGCTTTCTTCCTCGATGTGATTCTTGAGTAATGGTACCCAAGGACGTCTCTTCAGGCGTGCCATTGGTATGAACGATGACTTGCGGACTTGATTTTGGTAAAACAGAGGCTTGACGCTGACTCACATCGGCTGTCTTCCGGTCATCCTGTGCGAGATATTCAGCAGGCTTGCTTGTCGCCGCGGCCAGGTCTTGCTGTGGAGGCTCGACTGGTTCTAAGACCTTATTTGCTTGCTCTGTCGCGTCCTTTATAGAGTCTGCGTCGTGCCGAACAGACTTCTTCGATTGATTGCTGTGCGGCGACTGCGTTGTATGTGCCCAAAGCCAGGCAGGTGAGCTCGGATTCTGCTCGGACTCTGCGAGCTTTGCAGCTGAGCTGACTGGCTGTCTTGCGTCTTGGAGAGCTTGTTCCAGCATTCGCTGCTCGGAGGACTCGTTGAAGGCCACTGTACTTCCCGTGTCTCTGAACATGACGTTAGGATTATGCTTGGCAAAGTCGTCCTCGATAGTGCCATGTGGCAGACCTCGCTCTGAGCCAAAGCTGCCAGAGTGGTCTGAGAACCGAGGTGACTGCGATGCTCGTTGGTCAGCTTGGTCGTCATGAAGTGCGCCGAAGGCCGGATTGTCTATTTTGGGAGTTCGTGAGGTCCTCCCCGATGCGTAAGCCGTGAGAGTCTTGGTACGCTTCGTGCTTCCTGGAGGTGTCTGAGCAGAAGATGGTCCATCTACGGTGGTCTGTCGCCGACTTAGTTTCTGCTTGGAAGGCGAGGAAGTCGGGTGAGCAGCTGCCACTGTGTTGGAAGCAGTAGAATTGTCACCAGTTGAACGGAAGAAACCTCGCTGTGCATCCTGAATTTGCCTGTTTAGCTCTCCTGATGGCAATGTCAGTATTGTTTCCGCAGAAGGTCAGTCAAACACCACACCTGTAGAGAGACTACTTCGGTCATTGGCGCCGTCCGTCATGCTTTCAAACGGGAATGTGGTGAGCACTTGTTCGGCGTGTGCTATACAACCAGACACAGTGCTTCGCTGACTCCGTTGAGTAGGCCGATCATCCTCTACAAAGACTTCCCCTTCGTCTTCGGAATCACAAATCGAGCGCGGCATTTTGCTTGATATCCCGCATTGCAATTGCCGCTCGGGTATGACGAAGGCAAATAGATGCCTGGTCGCTATGATTTGACCTGCATTCTCGAATCAACGTGGTGTTGTGACATTGATATGAGTTGAATGTTTGTGCAGCTCGTGAGGTCGCGATCGAGACGCGTTCTTTGCCAAGACCGAGACGCGACTTCCTCCTTCCTCCGCATCATCCCCCAGCCATTGCACTTGCTCCAACATCATCAACGCCTTCGACCACGCCTGCCGTAGATCCTGCCAGCGATATCCGCACGACCTCGAATCGATATATAGACCGCCCTCCGATCCACCACCAAGTGTCGCGTACTCGGTCCGCCAGCAAACTTCGAAGCTCCACGACGCGCGTCGCTCTCCTACACACACCAACAGCACATACCCTCCCCACAGTCCTTCGAGTGCCCATCGTCTGTTCTCCTCTCGTGGCTTCACGGCTACCAGCGCGGTCAGGCAACGGTTCACACTGCGCTCAACTCTCTTGCAATACGCCACGCGATACCAGCGAGCCTCGTGCAGGTCCTCAGATGCGTTGCTGGCTGAGCTCGGGAGCGGAGTGGGTGGCGCATCTTGGAGTGCTTAACCCTAAGCGATCTTCTCGGTTATCGAGTATCACGCTGTCCTCTGCTGTGTCACCAGTACGACAAGCAGCCGGCTTCACCACTAGTCTGCGGCCGACCCTGATCCTGCGAAGCTGCTGTAGCCTGTTTTTCGCGAGACATGGTGAATGTGGCGGAAGGGAGATGGCGAAGCGGGACGAAAGTCTTGCTGGTCATGTCCGGTGCCTTCTTTCACGGAATGCGATGTAATGCAGCGGCCTCATGCGTCGGTTGGGGAAGACTTCTGAGGAAGCGCGCGTCGAGGCTGCTGGCTGGACGAATGCTCTGATCATGCATGGATAGCTTTGATGGCATACGCTGTCTTTGTTTGACGGGAGATGGGTGGACAAGGAATGCCGGACAGCACTTTCGCAAGTCTGTCTTCAGCATCTCAAATGCCGTTGCAATTGGTGGCATGGTCTTGTGGCTGGAGTGGAAGCTGGCAATATTGAGCTCCGGATCGGTCGGTTTCGAGACCACATGAGTCGATTCATCAGCATCGTAGTTGATGTCTGCTGCTCGAAGATGGACCCAGCCTTGGCTGGCTTGATGAAGACACTGGCAGAGCATGGTAATGCCCACACACCGACGGCACGGTCGGAATCGCTTCCTCATTTGGCATCGCATTGCACTCGTCTGTCCATGTCTGCTTCAAAGCGACATGTGCGAGGCAATTGCTGCTTACCCACTGAAGCTTTTCCCTCTCGAGCTATCCCTTGCCATGCCATAGCTCCTGCAGCCCAGTGTTCTTTCTGAAAGTCATGCCCATGGTGAAGTTGTCTGAGACGACAGTTGTTTCGACTCGTGTGACTCTTGTCTCCGTGCACCACGTTTCGGCCGCGATACGCAGTGGTTCAACATCCATCAAACAGCTCTGCTCTACCACTCGACCTGATCGGCTCACAATTGCTTTGGCGAAGATTCTGCGCACTTCTTCCACGCGCTACGCTGTCCTCGACAGAAAGCCAACCACCCTCCAACCCATCGACATCACAGCACGGACCTCAAAGCTCACGCCCCAGCAACCGCTATTGGTGTGAATCACTATAGATTATCCGATCAGGCGTGTCAATCACCTCCTCCCACATACCTTGCGCGAGCCTGGAGAGTGGGAGTCGACTGGTGAGCGCCGAATACTTTCGCACCATCTCGTCCTTCCAAGACGATCTTGGTGCATCCTCACCTCTTCACTTTTGTGGTTGTGAGATGGCGAGCGGTTTTTGCTGATGTACTTTGGCCGCTTGCGTCGCTTCCGGCGACATACTGCCTCTCAAAATTTCATCGAGATAGATGAGAAGGAATCAAAGACCTGTCTCTGAGTTGGAGTGCTATTACACACTGAGCAACGCGATCGTGGGGTGGAGAAGCGAGCTGTCCAGGGCTGACGAAACGACATGGTGGATCCAGAGTGTACAGTCATCGATGAGAGGAATGACTGTCGATCTTCGGTGTCACTACAGACATGGTCAAGGTGTTGAAAAGCGATCATTCGGAAGCTCGAGCCTGCGCTCCGCCGCAAAGCTGGTCGATCGACGTGATGCGTGACTACGGGCTGGAGTTCGAGTGCGTGAGAGTGGGACCTCTCTCGAGTGAGGATCAAAGCTTTGGCTTGTCTGCTTTCCGTGCTTGCCAGTCTGTAGGGCCATTGCTATCTTTCTGCCGTGCTCGAAAGCTGGGCCATGGTGCAGAGTCGACGAGGAGTCGCAAGAGACGCGCATGGGCGTGACTGCCGTCTTCCGGGCTTGCTTGGGAGGCGGCTGGGACCTTTTTTTATAAGTATCTTCGTTTTCTGTTTGAATGGAGTGGTGATCAGCTAACTACGATGGCAGAGTCGGCTCTTCTTTTGCTATACAACACGCCCTTTGGCGGCTCTACGACAATGCAATTGCTGCTCTCCAGAACATTACGAAGGCCCACCCAGTTCCAGCAAAGTAGAGCGCACTCCTCAAATAGCTCCATCCCATCGTCTCTGTCGCCAGGTAGTTCGCCGTATACGCAATTCGAATCGCATTCCATCCCAGCACGAAGTTGATCAATCCGATTTCTCCTTCACCAACTCTTGCTTCCGCCAGCATTCCTGCAAAAACTGCTGCGACGTACAGAGGCATATTCTCGAGGTGGTTACGATGGCATGACTCGCCACGTTCGAAAGCAGCGAGCTCCTTGGCCGACAGACGCTTCTTGAGAGCTTCAAGCTGAGCAGTGCCTTTTGGGTTGCGATTGTCGTGCTTCTTGGGGTCGCCTTTGGATGCTTTGTTGATCGCATAGCCATGGGGAAAGATGGCGAGCACGTAGTAGAATGGGATCGAAAGAATTGGGATGTTGAAGGATATCGTCGACATGGTGAAGGTGTCTTGTGTTTGGCTGCTGTCAGCGACTTTGTGATTGATGCGTTTTTTTGGCAAGTCGAGACAGAACGGTCCAGCAAGAAGAGGTGTACGCCAAACACAATGGATATCCGCCGAACAGAGAAATGTGGAAACAGAAATGTCAAATACTACCTGCTGTTACGATGCGGACTCGTACTCGTACATTGCGAGAAGCTCGTACCCAAGGCATTCGAAATCTCTCACGAACTTGACTTTAGCCGAGGGAAATCTGAAGCTTGCAAGCGCAGCGGCTACATGGTTACTTTCACATGCTCGCGATTGCTGCAATAGCGGACCAGGAACCAGCTTTCGGTGCAACCACCGAGGATCGAGCAATGCAGAGCAGCCGGAGGCCCGTGACTTTTCGTGAGGCTGGGAGAGGTCTTAGAGAATCTCCCGCCATCGCTTTATGCAAGAACCTCGACCCCGCGGTACATGCGACTTCAACATCACAAGCAGCACGACAGAACAAGAAAGAATACATGGTACATTTCATTCTGACGGCCTCTTGAACTACTCCACCAAAGAACAAGTGTTCACTACGCTGCAATACTCCGGAGACACGACGTCAAGATACGCTATCATGTTGGTCTTGGCGGTCAATGATCCGGATGCAACCGCAAAGTCTCACCCCACCTCTTACACCCAAGGTCGATTGCTAAAAGCAGTAGCCGCTTGACCACATCGGGCATGGTCAAGGCTTATTTGACCGGCTACAGAGCGATCATAAGAGCTCACGAGGTCCAGGCAGAGCTTCGGATGGTAGGTCTGGTCGTTTTCATTGTCCCTCGTCTTTGCGCTGTGCGGAAGGCATACTACCATCTGTCGACACTCACGCTGGTCGTTTGAGCTGGTATTGACAATACTGGGCCTTCATCGTCTTTAGAAAAGCTGCTAGCAACATGTTCGCCGTCGTGGTGGCATCGATCGCGGCGCTCGCGCTCACACCGCCAACCTTAGCTCAGAACACCACCGACAATGATCGTCAATACACTGTTTGGTCCAGTGTGATTCTAACAAGAACGGGAGAGCGAACGCCTGAGATTCTTGGAAACATCCCTACGACATTGACAGCTGTTGGCGCGAACCAAGCATACCAGGCTGGGCAGTTCTTCCGCCAACGATACATCGAGTCCGCATATGATCGGAATCGCACCGGATCTAATGGAGCAGAATATGCTGGAGCGCCTTTGTATGGATTGAACACAGATGTATTCGGTCCGATGCAGTTATTCGCCATTGCTCTGGAGCAGCAGTATAATCAGGGCACGGCTCAGGCGTTCATGCAAGGATTGTACCCACCATGGACTCCGGACAGCAACACAAGCACGCCTGGTATGGTCAGTCCGACCAATGTACTGGCTAATGGCACATATGTGAGTGAAGATGTTCCAAGCACTACTAAATGTGCGACTGACGTTCTGCAGGTCGTGTCTCCTCTTGATGGATGCCAATATCCACAGGTCCATGCAACCGGGCCCATGGACTACAACTACATTTACTTGAGTGGCAATCTGAATTGTCCTTCATGGCAACAGGCGGCTGCTGCGTACACCACTAGCCAAAACTTCGGAGTCACACAAGAGGATTTTGACAATATCTATAACGCAATTGGGCCAGCTGTGTTCGAGGGTGTGCTTGACTCCAGATTCTGGGACTACACGAATGCCTATGCCATCTACGACTACCTGCGATACCAATACGCCTACAACGACACAGTCAAGCAAACCCTCGACCGCTACTACGACGTCAAGACTAACACCACCTACCTTAACATTCTTCGCTGGCTCGCAGACGAGCAACAATTCGCCCAACTCGGAAACGTCAGCGCCGTAAACTCCGTCAGCAACGAAAAAGGCCTCCCGGGCCTTCAAGGCAGCATTTCCACAATCGCGGGCAACATGCTCGGAGCCAGAATCATGGACGGCCTCACCGACGCAATCACAAACTCCCAAGACGGCTCCTACAAACTAAACCTCTTATTCGCAGATTACCACCCCTTCCTGTCCTTCTTCTCCCTCGTCGGCCTCCCCGAACTCAACTCCAACTTCTACGGCACGCCAAACTTCGCCTCCTCCGCAGTCTTCGAACTCTTCTCCTACACCAACTCTACCGGTCCCAAAACCTTCCCCGACGACTCCGATCTCTGGGTACGCTTCTATTTCCGCAATGGCACAGAAGACGGAGAAGAATATCGTGCATATCCACTCTTCAACCGCGGACCCGATCAGACGGATATGATGTGGAGTGATTTCCAATACCAAATGTTTAATCTCTTGATGGTGGATGTGGGCGACTGGTGTACGCTGTGCAATTCGACGAATATTTTTTGCGCGGCTTGGAGGACGGATGAAGCGAAGACGCTTGTGCAGGATTGGGCGAAGGGGCACGGGCTGGTTTCTACGAAAAATCGTCATCGTATGAAACCCGCTGTTGCTGGTGTGATTGGTGCTATCATTGCGCTTGTCGTCGCCGGTGTGATATTTGGACTCGTCATGCTGCTCGCTGGCGTTCGGTTTCACAGGAACCAGCGATCTCCTAGGTCGTCCTCGGATTTTGGTGGGTTCAAAGGAGGCCAGAAAATGCGTTCGGATCAAGATTTGACGATTCCGAAAGGTGGTGCTGTTGTAGGCGCCTCCGTCGAGACTTCTTCAACAAGTCCGCATGGAGGTCATGAGAGGGTTGGAAGTTGGGAATTGAAGAGCACGAACGCTGGACATAATCCTTTTACTCTCAATGTTCCTCAGCAGCCTGAGATGAGGCAGAGTATGGATAGTGTGAGGAGGAGTTTGGATCCTCATGGGGTCAAACCTGCGGAGCCGAGGAATGCTTTTTGAAAGAGCTGTGGATGATGATTTTTACGATTTTTTATGATTTGCTACGCATGATTGGATACCACACAGACGACGATGAAGACGAAGCATGGAAACAGGACGTTCGCTACGGATGAAACGGGCAAGCTTGCGTATGGAGAGGATTTCTTGTACATAGGAGGAGGAGTGCTGGATTTTTGTGATACCCTTTCTCTTTTGCTGTCTGGAGCTCATCTAAACTTATCGAATGAACATTGCTTCAACTATCTTTCGCTTCTTTCCTCGAATCCGTTCGCAGTTTGGAAAGGCTTCGGCTGCTTTCATGTCTCACTTCAAGCAGTCATTTGCGGCCATTGGTCCCCCTGGGCTCAACTCGGGAGGTCAGTAGGTTCCTCAGTGTTCTGATCGCATGGCAACTTGTGGAATTCCACTGTGGCCAGACCTCTTTACGTTCGCGCTCATGGTCTGAGTCAAGGTCGGAGTGGTATCTCTCGCTTCAGCTTCTATTCATTGACTTCACCTAGTCCTCACATCTTCCGAAGGAAATCGTGCCTCTGAAGGACCATATATTTCCTTCGCATTTGATAGTAAAGTCCTTCTGCTTTAGATGTACTTGGTGACCACATACCGCATGTGCGTGAATGTGATGTGCCCGCACGTCCCCATGAACTCATCAGCATAAGTTGGTGACGTGAGAGGCAACAAGATGTATGCGCTCGCGTAGCGCCGTGAAACAAGCTGTTGCGGAGGAAGTTCAGCATAAAGCAAAGACGCAGCAATTCATTTCGCAGGCTCTACTGACCTATTCAGTCATCCATGGCGCATGTCCAAATTCCGCCTGGAACTCCGTAGCGCCTTGCTCTTGGTGAAGCACATTTTCGTCAATGGCGCGATGCATCGAGACCCATCTAGGCAGCATGCGCCAGCGCTCCAAACGTCCCGAGATCGCATGGTTACGGCCTTGCGGTCCGGACACGCTCTGCTATCTTCCCGAGTGCCATATCAAAATCCTCATCGTCATTCTCGGTCTCCGACCACTTTCCTCTCTCAAATCCTTCAACCATCCATATCCGCATCCCCATTCTCCTGCTTTCCTTTCCGGGCTGAAATCCAGAGGACATTATTGCATCTGCGCCCTCACGTTAGCCTCATCTGTACCCAACCTCCCGATTTCTCATCCAGTTGCTCTTGTTGCGCGCACTCACCGAATCAAAACCTGTCCCAGCACACCATGATCCACGCCATCTTTCCACTCCTGAGCACCACTGAGTTGAATATTCATATACGAATCCACCGACACCAAGCGACCGGTATATTCTTGTCCCCACTTGATTTTTACGACGACTTCCTTGTTGACGAGGCCTTGGAGCATGGGTCTTGGGTTGAGGGGGACGAACTGCGTATGCGCGATGAGTTAGTGAGGGTCGCGTGTAATTGTACAAGTATGTGGAAAGCTTACGCTCATGTTTACGGCGTTGAGATTGTGTTAGGAAGAGGTGTGTTTGTTGCTGTCGTGAAGGTAAATCAAGCTCTCGATGCAGAGTTCATGGAACTTCCCTAAAATTTATGAGTCACGTGCACGACTCTGTCTCTCTCTCTCTCTCTCTCTCTCTCTCTCTCTCTCTGGTTCACATGCGGCTTTGATATGATCATGGATTTTCCAGCCGCAGTCCAAACTCATTTCATGTTATGCCACCTAGGCTTGCGCGCTACGATCGTGGTCAGACTCTTTCGGATAAGGAAAATTACAAAATTACAAAAGTCGAGGGAGGAATGGTAAACTGGCGACGCGACTACATTGTGACAGCGTTCAAAGCATTGGATATCCGCAAACCTATCTATATACGCCCTCGCAAATGCTAATCATAGCAGCATAGCAATCAGCACATTGCTTCATGCCTCATCAATTCCCATCCCGAAGAGCTCTTTTGACCACAAACAAAGACTGGTTCTCCTGAAACACCTCGAGGAGGGACTGTATCCTCGTCCATTCCGAATGTTTATACGTCTATGCGCCGAATTCCTTGATGCTGTCGTTCATCTTGCCAGGCACAAGCGCGAGAGGGACGATACCAGAGACGTGCATTTCGGGCCCGAACACGTGCATGTTGAGGTCGAGCTCCTTGCCGACTGCCTTGATGTTCTTGAGACCTTCCTGGTAGTTGGGGCCAGCACGACGGACCCAAATCTGGACCTTGTGCTCATTAAGAAGAGGAGCGACTTCGCGGAGAGCTCGAATGACACCCTTGAATGTGGATGCAACCTGGGGAAAAAATCGTCAGCTCAACTCGGCTTGTTTCAGTAGTTTTGGATTGCGAGGCACTTACGTTTGTGAAATTGGCAATACCACCACCAATGAAGAGGACCTTGCCATCTGGATGTTGCGGTGCTCGCAGCATGAGGTCGAGGACCGTTCGTGCGTAGTGGAAGGTCTGTGTCTCGGTTGGAGCACCAGAGTACTCTCCGTAGTTGGCAAGCTCGCCAGCGTAGCCTGCCGAGGCGATGGCGTCGGCGTAGACGACGGAAGCACCACCACCAGCGACCAGTGTCCATACACGTCCAGTTGCGTTGAGGATTGTGAGCTTGAGCGAAGCTCCAGTCTTTGCGTCCATTTCTGCAATGTATGCCTCCTCCTTGCTCATCTCACGACCGAACGGGGCTGGGAACTCGAGTGGCGGACCGGCATCGATGGTGACCTTGGAGCCAGCCGATGTAGCGACTGGTATGCCCAGGGCTGCTGGAGCACGGGCAATAGCCCACTTCACGCCGCATTCGAACTCGGCAGTCTGGTCGATTTTGGCGGCAAGATCGAGGAAATGCACGTCGGCGGAAGTACCTTGTGCGTTTGGAATGACGACGAGAGGGTTGATTTCGAGATAGGTGAACTGGCAGTCAACGTAGACAGCGTATAGGCGGGAGATGAAGTCGATCAACACTGGGTGGACGCCCTTGGGCACGTTTGAGAGGAGGCCGCGGGCAATGTCCTCGTTGCTTGGGTACTGTGCAAGGTCGACAGGGATAAGAAGCTTCTCGGCCTTCTCGTCAACATCACCAACGTCAACACCGCCCTCGTGGTAGAAGAGAATCCAGTCACCCTAGTATATATAATTAGATTGGGTCAAGCTGGTGTAATGCGATGATTATAGCTTACCTCACGCACGGAGTTGATGTTAATGTAGTACTCAGTCTCCTGAGGATGTGGCACAAAGGGCTCCACGAGGAAGTTTCTGAGGTAGCCTTCAACGTGCTCGACCTTTTGCAGCTTGTTTGCGCGGGAGGCGATCCAATCCCTCGCCTCCTGCCATGTTGCGTTAAGCTTCAAAAGACCAGACTTGCCTCTTCGCTTGATGAGCTGATCTGGCTTTGCAACGAATTTGGAGCCTGGGACCAGGAGGAATGGGTATTTTGCCTCAGTAGCATCGAGAACGCCCTGGATGTCGTCCCCATCCTCAAAAGTGATGGTGGCAAGCTTGGATGGTGGGTTGTGCGTGGACTGCGGTGGGAGAGGAGTTGGCTTGATTACAGGTGCGCGAGTAAGGTGGTAGTTCAGAATGGCCTTGCCATCTGCCTCCAGAATCGACTTGGCGGCCATTGTGTTGTGAAGATGTCAATGGCTCTGTAGAAGCTGTGTTGGGGGATTTTGGTAAGCAGAAGTTGCAGAAACAGCAGGTGTGCGAGAAGCAGGACAGGAAAGCTGATTCAGGTCGCGGCGGGCAATTCTGCTGGCGGCGGCGGCGGTGAGAAAGCTAAGCTCCGGGCTGGGCTGAACAATGGGACGAAGGCGAGGCAGGAGCAGGAGCAGCTTTGCTGGGCAATTCCTGCGAGATGCGCGCACGAAAAGAAGAGCTGTTATGGCGCTTCTGAGTGATTTGGTGTTGTGTGTTGGATGCTGCTTGCCCGTTGTACTTTCTGCTCTAGCCACTGATGATGCCTTCCCACTCTTTCTCACGCGCCGTTTTGAAAAGCAAATGCCCGAGCACGGATTCCCGCGAAACTGCCCGCCGCCAGGGACCAGCTGCCAAAAATATTTCGCGAAAGCTGACTACTCACCTTGAGGCTGAGCTGTGTGCCCGCGCAGATTATGGTCGAGCGCAGGATAGCTGGAGGTGTAGCAGAAGTGGTGTGTGTAGAAGTGAGGAGTGTGAAGTGAAGCACAATAATGTGTTTGGGAAGGATAATCTGAGCTTCATGGCATTGACGCCGAAATAATGTTGAAGCACTCCTGGACGATGAACGCGCTAAACCGCGGCGCCTTCCAACCCCAACTCACTGATCACAGTCGGCATACCCTACAAAACGTTCTCTACATCGGTTGGGCGAGGCGGGATAGCGGGCGCCGGGCGGTGAGTGCAACCCGAGAACGACATCAACCTTGGTGGGAGAGTTTCACATGCATGGGCCTGCTCGCGTGTCGTTCTCGCTTTCGTGGCAGCAGTGCTGCAGTGCATGGCAGTCAGCGGACCGATATAGCTCATCGGAGTCCTTTGCACGGGTCCCCTTGGAGCATTCCCGAGCGTCGCAGCATTTTGTATTTTGACTCCGCCTAGCGTCGCAGGCATTACTTCCACCTGCAGCTCGATGAGCGTCAACCACGACTAAACAATTCCTTCTACACTTTTGCCTTCTCCCTCACCTCCCTACGCTGTGTAGTCTTGAAGCATACAGCGTTTCAAGCTGTAAGTACTCCTCCACCACCCTTGAAACGCTCGCATTGCAATATTCAGCTCCAGCATCGCCTCTGCAACGTAATTCTGCCATTGTGCTAAACAAAGAAACTCGCTCAGAGCAGAGCTGACTTTTTCAACCACTTCTCCAGATCTACCCCTCCATCTGAGAAATCTACACAATGGCACAGCCAAACGGCACCGCAAATGGTGTCAACGGACACAAGCAGAGCGAAAGCCTCTCTGCAAACGACAATATCCAGCGATTCGCAGCTCCAAGTAGGCCTTTGAGCCCTACACCAGTCCACACACTTTTCCACCCCAAGACAAGATGCTTCGTCTAGTAAGTAGCCATACCAAAACCCAGACAGCAGCACAGCTTTCTGACATGCCTCCAGCGGTATGCAAACCAAGGCCGTGCAGGGTATGCTCGACTTCGACTTCATCTGCAAGCGCAAAACTCCTTCGGTCGCCGGTATCATCTACACTTTCGGTGGCCAGTTCGTGAGCAAGATGTGAGTACAATGACTTTGCTTTTGCAAGCCCTTTGCCTGACATGCCGTAGGTACTGGGGTACCTCTGAGACACTTCTCCCCGTCTACCAGAACCCAGAGAATGCCATGGCCAAGCACAACGATGTCGATACCGTCGTGAACTTCGCCTCTTCCCGATCCGTCTACAGCTCCACCATGGAGCTCATGAACTACCCACAAATCAAGTGCATCGCCATCATCGCAGAGGGTGTCCCAGAGCGACGAGCTCGTGAGATCCTGCATGTGGCCAAGAAGAAGGGCGTCACCATCATTGGTCCAGCCACGGTTGGTGGTATCAAGCCAGGTGCTTTCAAGATCGGGAACACGGGTGGTATGATGGACAACATCGTCGCCTCCAAGCTCTACCGCAAGGGATCTGTTGGATACGTCTCCAAGTCTGGTGGCATGTCCAACGAGCTGAACAACATTGTTTCGCAAACCACCGATGGTGTTTACGAGGGTGTTGCAATTGGTGGTGACAGATACCCTGGCACAACCTTCATCGACCACATGCTTCGATACCAGGCCGATCCAGAGTGCAAGATCTTGCTTCTCCTCGGTGAAGTCGGTGGTGTTGAGGAGTACCGTGTCATTGATGCCGTCAAGCAGGGCATTATCACCAAGCCCATCGTGGCCTGGGCCATCGGTACTGTGGCCAGCATGCTGAAGACTGAGGTGCAATTCGGTCACGCAGGTGCCATGGCCAACTCTCAGCTCGAGACTGCTGCTGTCAAGAACAAGTCCATGCGCGACGCGGGTTTCTTCGTTCCAGACACCTTCGAGGACCTGCCAGCTCTTTTGGCCCAGGTCTACAACAAGCTTGTCAGCACTGGCAACATCAAGCCAGCCCCAGAGCCAGCTGTGCCAAAGATTCCAATGGACTACTCCTGGGCTCAAGAGCTCGGCATGATCCGAAAGCCAGCTGCTTTCATCTCCACCATCTCCGATGACCGTGGCCAAGAATTGCTCTACGCTGGTATTCCAATCACAGAGGTGTTCAAGGAGGACATTGGCATTGGTGGTGTCATGTCTCTTCTGTGGTTCCGCCGCAGACTGCCAACCTACGCCTCCAAGTTTTTGGAAATGGTTCTCATGCTTACTGCCGACCACGGTCCAGCTGTGTCGGGTGCCATGAACACCATCATCACGACCCGTGCTGGCAAGGACTTGATCTCGTCGCTCGTCGCAGGTCTGCTGACCATCGGCTCCCGATTCGGTGGTGCTCTTGACGGCGCTGCTGAGGAGTTCACGAAGGCCTTCGACAAGGGTCTTTCCCCACGTGACTTTGTTGACTCTATGCGCAAGGAGAACAAGCTGAGTGAGTAGCGACGCCCTTGTTCCCACGTTCGAATACTGACGAAATCTAGTCCCCGGTATCGGCCACCGTGTGAAGTCGCGAAACAACCCCGATCTCCGTGTCACGCTCGTCAAGGAGTACTGCCAGAAGAACTTCCCATCCACCAAGCTCCTCGACTACGCCCTCGCCGTTGAGAGCGTCACCACCTCCAAGAAGGACAACCTTATCCTCAACGTCGATGGTTGCGTCGCTGTCTGCTTCGTCGACCTGCTCCGAAACTCCGGCGCTTTCTCCGCCGAAGAAGCCGAGGACTACTTCAAGATGGGTGTCCTCAACGGTCTTTTCGTTCTTGGTCGCTCCATTGGTCTGATTGCCCACTTCTTGGACCAGAAGAGACTGCGCACTGGTCTCTACAGACATCCTTGGGACGACATCACCTACCTGCTCCCAGAGCTTGGCAAGGGTGCTCCAGGTAACGAGGGCCGTGTTGAGGTCTCTGTGGGTTAAAGCATTCGCTCCTCGGCGTTCCTGGGATTTGTGGCATCGTGGTTTCAGCCCACGGCCTGTTTAAATATTTTCAGCCCTGCGTGCTTGGAGTTGGGCGCCACAATGAATGCAACGGCATTGCAAGAGTTATAGAAAGTTTTTCGAGTGTAGATATACCAGGCTATGGCCATCCGCGAGAAAGGCGCAGGTCTTGACGAATCTGATGGCTTTGAATGATATGCAAAAATTGCCCTTCTCATTTAGGTCCCGTGCTTGCCCGAGGTCTTGACGCGCTTGCCGGAGTCCGCTCCATTGATCCGGTAACACGATCACGATTTCCAATCTCGTGCCAGGACCTTGGACAGCAGTTTCGATGATGTTACTGATTTTGAATAGAGCCTGCACGCTGTTTCTCATATGGTCGCAGCAGTTCCCACAACGGGTGCCAAGGCTCTTCAGCCTTGCTGAACGTCATCGCTCGGGCCAGACGAAGACGTTGTTACGTACGCTCAACGACCACTCTCTCACTTCGAAAATGTCATTGCGACGACAGTTGTACTGCATGTCGCCGCGAGGACGGATATGATTTCGCTTGATCGACGTAGTCCTTGACACGACGTCTCAATAAAAAAGTGTTTCGAATTTATGTGGAGGCTTACAGTTGAGCTGACACAGCCTTGTTCATTACCTACCACTCTTTCAATTTAATCAAACTACGGACGCTTCGTCCCTTGTAACATATCAGTCTACAATGGCAACCACTGATCAAACAAGATGTTAAGATTAAAACCATTCGAAGTTTGGGGCACATATATCTTTTTCGGTTGCGGCTGCGCCTGGACGTCAGGCTATCATACTGGTATGCAAGAGACCAGCTGCATTAGATAACCACCCACCTCAACAAAGCCGAAGAAAATTTCGCCCACAAAATTGCACAACCCAATAAGTTATTCGACACGCTATCAAGTCCTCTGATCTCGCACACCAAACATTGCAGCAAAATCTCCGGCACGCTTATGGAAGAGTTCGGACAAAGAAAATTCGAAATCGATTAGGAGCGCTTGACGCTTGCGCAGATGGATCTAGAAGAACTTGGGAGGAGATACTGGAAATGGGATGTGGCCGGTGGTCCAGAGTCCTGGCGCTTTGATCCGTAGGATGCAGCGGCTGAGACGAAGGGGATTCGAGAATATTGTATGAAGGTTCAGGAACGGTGGCGAGAAATCATGGAAGAGATGAAAGCGCTATAGGTGGCGGAGAAGGAGAGTTTGGATGTGGGGACACTGAATGAAGGATGGTGATTAGTTGTGGTATAGGTATAGTCGCTGGTGCTAAGTACATAATCTCTCCTCTCGAAAACGACAGTGTCAATCAATCAATCAATCTGACAGACCGAAAAGCGCATATGTAGTCTCCAACTCCTTCTTCCTCTCCTCCTTCTCCCTAGCTTTTCTTCTCCTTCTCTCTTCCCTGCGTCGGCGCTTCTGACGCTCTTCTTCAGCAGCGTCGTCACTGCTACTGCTTGAAAGACTAGGTCTCGAAGTGCTAAAATTGTGGTATTGCGACATGGTGGGACTCATTGTGATGCTGCCAGTAGTGTTGCTCACGATAGGGCTGAAATTGTTGTAGTTGCTGATACCCCTTCCCATGTGGGGAATAGTGATGTTGTTTGAACCGTTCACGTTGTTGACGTTATTGTTGTTGTTGATCTTGTTCTTACTGTAGTAGTATTGATCATTAGACCTGTTGTAGGAGTTGCCATTATGCTGTCTGGCGTGACCGCTAGCTGAATGCCCGGTGTGGTGATTTCCTTCGCGACAAAAAGGGAAACAGTCGCAATCCATATGGAATGAGTGCGATGAGTGTATCTGAGCCTTGTTGTGGCCTCAAATCGTCCTGACGCCGTCCGGCCTTTATGCGTGGGCGCGCATGGGCGGCTCAGCTGGACAATATATTCACAGCCACAGCCATAAGAACCGTGCTGCTTCGTCCGAGTATTGCGTCTGTTTGCGAGTGAGATTGCAGGCGAATGATGTTGGCCGAACGGTCTGGGATGTTGCATAGGCGAGACACGCCAGTGCGTATCTGGACTTCAGCTCTTCCAACTTTGGCATACCAACCAGAAGAATCAGACGCCAATTTGCTGGTGAGGGTGGCGCGGGCATTCACCGCGCTATAACGTATATGCTGGCGGCACTACAGTGCGAGTATGAAATGTTGGCCTGGCCGAGTTGAAGCTCATGTCATACTGTTTAGTGGCGAACCAGTTTGAGGCTGCCCTCATGATTCGTCTCAAGTTGAGCCCACAAGTGTTTTGCAGCCTTTTCCATGTCGTCAATGGATGTGTGATCTAGGTCTGCTTGGTCAAATCCATCTAGACCATGCATCAAAATCGCCCAGCTGGACGACTTCCAAACCACCTTACTCTTTTCACTAGCAAAGACTACAGCAGTCACGAAGAACGCGAGACTAAGCACGACCATAGCGACCATGTATATCAGTCAGTACCAGTTGACGCAAACGATAATGGTCGTGCTTGTTGTTGTCCCATATATTTGATGTGAGCCGTCCGCTTGTCGAATGCGGTTCGTCATCGCGGTCGAGATGTCTGCCAAAGTCTGTGACAAGTTGCCACCATGATTATCCCACATTGCAGTCATGATAGCAGCTTCGGCCTGCGATATGTACTTGTGCTGCCGAAATAAGTCCCTCCAGCAGCGCTGAGTGACATGTTTCTGTTCGCAACAGTGCTGTTCAGCAAATTTACGGTCATCGCATGATCGAAAGAGTTGATCCAATATACATCATTGGGCCCAATTTGCCCTGAAGTCATCGGACAAGCGTTGCTGCTATTGACGAAGCCTTGCCAGGTAATGTTTGCTTCACGCCGTGGAGGGTCCAAAATTGCTAAGCCGGTGCATGTAGTGCTGGCGGAGTCGAAAGGGACTAGGTCGATGTTTTGTACCGCGGACTCATCTAGCTGCCCGTTTCGTGCGATCACACAATTGAACGTTTTCGCGCACTAGGAAAGGGTGCAATTCTGGATGACCGGCTTCGGCATTTCGCAGTCATTATATTTGATATAGTCTTTGGGGTATCGAAATGACACAAAGTTCATGAGTGTTGTGTTCGTGAAGAAGCGATTCCGTACTGCAGGAAGGCTGCGGACGTCTGAGTGAGGCCGCATGGAGATCTGTATAAGGTCAGAGCGAATATATGTGCGGCAGGGCGGTCGAATTACATGAGTTTTGGAAAGCCACCTCTGCCAGAGAGGCCAAGGATGGTTTAGCATGCCGGCCGCAGTATCGTCGCCGAAAGACAAAATCGCTGAAGTTGTAGTGAGAATGCTTCTGGTAGTTATTCTTTTTCCTTCCTTCTTTCACCAAAGAGCTCGACTAAACGTTCCCAGGAGGGGACTGAGTGTCAACTTGCATACTGGACTATGCAATTTATGAGGGTATACAATTGCAGCAACCACAACGCCGATCTGCATACACAATCGCTGTGGTATTTCAGGTTGCAGTTCCGGCGCTCCCTTGATCAACTCATTGCACTGTCCACGTTCTCATCGTTCTCATCGTTCTCGTCATCACTACCTCCGCGAGCTCGATCCCTCCACCTCTGCCTCCAGTCATCCATACTCTCGTTTTCCTGAAAGTCTTCTTCGCCCTCGTCGGCTTCCTGCTGCATAGCTTGTCTGCTAGGAGTCATCGGTGAAGACTGAGTCCGACGACGCTTATACTGGCTGACTTGATCTCTGCCATGAGCAGTGGGAGATGTGTTTTCTTCCGCCGTATCGTCAAGTCTGCGATTGCGGCCAGCACTGAAGAAACTCCGATGAGCTGAGCTGGCGAACGTAGAATGGGATCGAGGTCTGCTTGCGCTGGATGTGAAGGGATTCGCGAGGTTGATGGGTGCATTCGTGTTTTGTGTTCGACCTAGGCCGATGGGATTTGACAGCTGGGCAGAAATGTTATCAAACAGCATCTGGCTGGAGGTACTCGCGGGCGGCGCAGAGGCTGCTGTTAGCGCCTGACGAAGAAGAGGTGATGGCCCAGTGGGCGTCCGTCGAGTAGCCGACCTGGATGCTGCCGCCGGGCGGATTGGTGTGCCTGTCATGCTTGGAGCGTTCGCGGCACGCCTCGGCGAGGGACGATGAGGAAGCGCAGAAATTGTGCGCTGAGTAACAGGCTGTCGCTCGTTTGCTGGAATGGTGGTAGCGGTAGGTACAGGCTCTTCTGCGTCGCTCCCATCCGCATCGTTGTCATGCCCCTCTGCGTCCCCGCTACTTGCATTGCCAGCCTCGATATTGGCGGCATTCTCTTCGCGGATCCTAACTTCGTCATTACTTCCGTCTGTGATATCTCCAAGAATTATGCGTTCGCCTCCAGTAACGCGCCGCTCGTATGGCGTGCCGAATCTCTGACTACGTTGATCTCGCCCAGCCATAACCTCAGCGACGTTAGTCGAATTCGTCTTCGTTGGTCACTGCCGATGATGCCCTTGCTGTATCTCGAAAATAATACTGGTGGGTTTGCTGCCTGGCATTGTCGATGTAATGTTTCTCAATGCGCCATTGTCATAAGTGAAGTCAACAGTTGAGAAGGCGTCTGAAGCAATCCACGAAGCGCACAACATTTGAGTCACGCGGTTGCCACGGCGAAGCAGCAAGTACTGAGAATCCGAGCAACGCGCGGCTGCACCGTTTTTTCTCATATGTCCATGGAGACAGGTCACCACCTTCCTCGGCGTCGCCCACCACGTCCTCCTCCGCCGCCGCCACCCATATGACCACCCTGCTGTTCTTGCTGCATGATGGCAATCTGCTGTGGACTGAATCCTTCCATGTTGAAACCACCTTGCTGGCCTTGCTGGCCACCACCACTTGGTCCTGATGGTGGTTGAAAGCCTTGACCTGATTGTGGCTGCGGGCTGACACTATTCTGACCCGAGCCAAAGTCGCCGCCTTGCTGGTTGAATTGCCCTTGTTGTCCGCCCATGCCCATGCCCATGCCCGGACCGGCGCCCATGCCTGGCATACCGCCGTTCTGCTGCATCATCTGCATGAAGAACTCGAGAGGAACTCCCATGTCCTGGGCCATCTTTGCCATCTGAGGGTCGGGTTGCATGCCCTGAGGCATTCCTCCCATTCCATTCATGCCTCCTTGCTGTCCATCACCGCCAGCGTTGCCAAACAGCGCTTTCATCTGCGCATCCTCCTGCTTCTGCTGGTTGATCGTGTCCGACATGCTTTGTTGCCTGATGGTGTACTGCGTCCAGGTGTATTCATCGAATCCATAATTGAAGAAGTCGGTCTGGTCGGTTCCTGGCAACCTCCACGGCTTGGAGTGTTCGGCGAGATCGGCGTCGATATCGAGCTCTGTGATGGGTTTTCCGTTCGCTGGCCATGTTGGTATTGCGTTCACATCAAGCTTACTTGTGCGGATCTCGGGGAAGTCTTTACCTTCCTTGCCATTGTGGGTCAGTGTGCCTTTGACAGCAGTTGGGGGAGCTGCGGAGCCTGCTCGCTGTGCCTCAGACTTGACGGCCGGAGTGCTACTCTTGGCCTTGGCCTTCTCCTCCTTGACTGCCGAGGCTGCGTTCTTTGCCTGTTGTCGCGCTGCTTTCGAACCCGGCCTGGCAGAGAGTCAGTATGGGCGGTATGAGACGAGAAGGCCAGCGGCGGCACTTGGGTACGTACGGTGGCTCTGCTTTGGCGCCTTGGGGCTTCTCTAATGTAAATTGAACATCCTAGTCATGACGCGATCAGTATATGGCTGCAATTCAGCAAGAATCGTGACAATACGTACATCATCGCTGTCGTCGTCCTCGTCGTCCTCGGATCCATGTTCGGATACGTCCATGTGCTCCTCTTTTTCGTCTGCATGCATTTGGTCTTCTTGCTTGACCCCGCTGCCTCCACCGCCGTAGAAGTCATCTTCGTCGTCTTCCATCGTGCTTGTGCCTGTGCTTGTGCTTGTGCTTGTTGAAGGAATGCAATCAAGGTCGGGTCGGGTATGGAACTTCTGAGGTGCTAGCCTTCTGTGGCGCGAGCACCAGCCACAAAATCAACGGCCGTGCAGCACTTCACAAGACCGACTCAGGTCGACTCTCCTTCACTTCCACGTCAACTTGATATGGATCGGTAACATGGCTGTGTCGGCGCCGACTGCGGTATGCGATATGCGATATCCACAAAACTCACCGATGGCACCACTGATTATCTCCTACAGTGGAAGCAGTTCAAGTTCTTCGATGTCTCCCAAGTCCGGCTTCCAGAGGGAGATGCGTCCGTGGCACTGGATGTAGGCAGCCATCTTGCAACGCACCAGGAACTTACTGACCTTCGCAGCAAGCAAGTCTCGGAACCGTGAGCTCTGGAGCCGATAATGTCCTCATCGGCACTCCGAATGGGTTTGTTCATCTCCTCGATCAGACATTCAAATCAAGTCGAGCATGGAAAGCACATGATGCCGGCAGCGTCACGCACATCGAGCAAGTTCAGGACAGCGCTTATCTCTTGACACTTGCTGAGACTCTACAACATGAGCCCGAATTGAAGGTCTGGACGCTCGATCAGAATGACAAGAAGACAGGCAATCCGAGATGTCTGTGCACCTTGACTGTCCAGAATGGACGCAAGAACTTCCCCATCAGCGCATTCGCAGTGACCAGCGACTTGGCGCAACTGGCTGTTGGTTTCGCGAATGGCGCTGTGACTGTCGTCCGAGGAGATCTCATCCACGATCGAGGCACCAAGCAGCGGACTGTGTTTGAGTCGGAGGAGCCTATCACTGGTTTGCAATTCCGCGAGGCTGCTACGACAGCCTTGTACATTGCCACAACATCCCGAATCTTGGCTCTCGCGATTTCTGGTAAAGCGCAAGGTACTCCAGCACGGACTCTGGACGAGCATGGCTGCGCTGTGGGCTGTATGACTCTTGATCCTCAGTCCAATGAGATCGTGATCGCTAGAGACGACGCCATCTACACATATGGACCCAAAGCCAAGGCACAATCTTACATGTTCGCCGGAGGTAAGAAGCTGGTAGGCGTGCATGGCGACTACTACCTGTTCATATCACCACCTGCCAGCAATATAGGTCGCGCCACTGGGCTTGGCGCTTTTCGCAGCACGAGAGCGGACGAGATCTTCAACGCAAGCACCATCACAATTTTAAGCCCATACCCCAAGTTCATCGCATATTCAGACTCTGTGACGAGTCAGGTCAACAAAATCTTCTCAGCGTGGGGCTATATCTTCTTGCTCACTATTGAGGGCAAGCTGTACCGATACCATGAGAAGACGTTCCAGCAGAAGCTTGAGCAGCTCTACCAACGAACAGAGTACACCTTGGCGATCTCGCTATCCAACAAGTATCGGGTAGATGCGGTGCAGCAGAACGTCATCTTTCGCAAATACGGCGACCATTTGTATCAACGAGGCGACTACGACACGGCCATGCAACAGTACCTGCAAGCAATCGACAACACGGAGCCTTCACAAATCATACGCAAATTCCTGGACAACCAACGGATACGAAACCTGATTGATTATCTCGAGGAACTGCATGAGCACAACAAAGCCACATCCGACCATACGACACTGCTGCTAAACTGCTATGCGAAGCTGAAAGATGTCGACAAGCTCGAGGAATTTATCAAGCAACCCGGAGAGCTGAAATTCGATCTTGACACTGCCATCATAATGTGCCGGCAAGGAGGTTACTATGATCAAGCAGCTTTCCTCGCCAGGAGACATGAAGAACACGGCCTTGTGGTTGATATCTTGATTGAGGATCTCAAAAAGTACGAGGAAGCATTAGCATATGTCGTGAGACTTGAGCCGAAAGAGAGCTACCCCATATTCATGAAGTATGGTACAGTGCTTCTAGAACACTGTCCTGCAGAAGCTACGCAGCTATTTGTCGAGTACTTCACTGGAAACTTCAAACCGAAGAAGGACGCAGTAATTATACAAGAAGCGCCTGCCGACAAGCAGGGCGGTGGCTTTGGCACTATGGCGACATCGGCGGCGCAAAACTTGGCAGCACTAATACCTCTTCCCTACATGAACACAAGCGCGGTACAGACGCCGAAGACTGAGAACCAGACGACAATCAGTCAAGCTCAAGTGGTGGAAACAATGACCGAAGGCGAGTTCATTCCATACGATGTGCCTAAGCCACGCGTTGCATTCTCCGCTTTCATCGACCATCCAGATCAGTTCATCACTTTCCTCGAAGCATGCATTGCCAGCTCGGGCGTCAACGAAGAACACCGCAGCGATCTTTACACCACACTCTTCGAGATGTACCTTCACAAAGCCACCACCACACGAGGCGACGAGAAGCATCACTGGGAGAAGAGCGCGAAGAAGCTCATTGAAGAACGAGACGGTCCAGTCGACACATCCAATATTCTCCTCCTCTCCGACCTGGAAAAGTTCCGTGACGGCACGATCCTCGTCAGTGAAAAACAAGGTCTCCGCTTCGACGTCTTCCGCTCCTACACGGCAGCCCACGACACCCAAGGCGCCTTGAAAGCCCTAAAAAAGTACGGCCCGGAAGAACCCCAACTGTACCCAGCAGCCCTAGCCTACTTCACTTCCTCCCCCCAAGTCCTCTCCGAAGCCGGCGAAGAAGAAATCGACTCCATCCTCAAAAAGATCGACTCAGAAAACCTCATGGCCCCCCTCCAAGTCATCCAAACCCTCTCCACCAACTCCGTAGCAACCATGGGTTTAGTAAAACGTTACCTCTCCACAACCGTGCAACGCGAAAGATCCGAAATCGAAACAAATCGAAAACTCATCCAATCTTACCGCAAAGACACTTTACAAAAGCAATCCGAAATCTCTGAACTCGACACAAAACCCACATCTTTCTCCGCTACGCGCTGTTCATCGTGCGGCCGCACGTTGGATCTGCCTACTGTACATTTCTTATGTAAACATTCCTTCCATCAAGCATGCTTGAATATTCCCGAAGATGGAACGGACGTGAGAGAGGATTTGGATTTGGAATGTCCGATTTGTGCGCCTCAGAATCGAATTGCGAGGCAGACGAGACAGGCTCAAGAGGAGAGCGCGAGCCGACATGAACTTTTCACGACCAGTCTTCAAAATCCTGGTGAAAGTGGAAGGTTTGGGGTCATTGGAGAATGGTTTGGGAGAGGGGTGATGAGTGGTGGGAGTACGCAGGCTGTGGATCGATCGAGGCGGGCTTCGAGTGTTCATATGTGATTGTTGAGTGATCGGTGGTGATGAAGTACAGGTTTGATGTAGTAGGGGTATCTTAAAATTCTAATTCGAGGTTCAATTCTCATTTCACAGTTGCTGCTCCTCCTAGTCCTCGAGGCGTCCTCTTCTTGACCGCTCGTAGACCAGGTAAAGTCCCATCTTTGCCGCCCTTCCTGCCTACCTCGACAACGACCATACGTATAAAGTCCTTCAGGCCCCAGTACGCGCTGTGGGCACCCAGCATAGTCAAGTACTGAATCTCGAATGTGCCACCACCGTATTTGACAAAATAATCGATTTGTCCATTGTCATTTAGTAGAGTCATGCGTTTCTCCGCGATTTCTTCTCGCGTGAAGTCATGTATTTCGAGTTCGACATTGCTCGGCAGACGACTGAGAGATGGTTGGACTGTAGTGGCGGGAGCAGGATGGACGCTGTAGCCTCCGAACCAGCGACTTGCGTTCGATGTACCGGCCGGAAACCAGTAGCTCGGCGTATTGCTAGGAACGTGAGCTTTGCGGAGGGAAGCAGCGTAATCTGCATCGACAGTGGCATTCATCTGGTACGCGACGGGATCGTAGCCGTTGATGATGTTGTAAATGTTGTCGACGGATATGCAGCCGTATTGGCCGCGTTCTCCACAGATGCTGGCAGTGTTGCTGGTTGGGTCTGCAAGGGCTTCGGCGGAAGGGTGATCGATGCGTGGGCGAAGCTGTGAGCGGCGCAGAAGAACAAAGAAGCCAGCTGGGCTGCCAGCGAGGAAGAGGTTGCGGGTGTTGAACAGGAAATGATCTGGCTCCTCCACGTCAAGATCGAGCTTGGTCGGGTCAGCCAAATGAGGCGGTACGATTGTTGGCTGCTTCGATAGAATATCTATGGCCATAACACTTCCCAGTGAGTGTGCGATGATGTGAACTTTGCCGTGTTGCGCAAAGCCTGGATTGTTCTGACACCAGAGTCTGTACACTCGATTTGCTTCCTTGATGACTGCAGCAATCATCTTCGGCTGATGATGCGACATGTAGTAAGGTATGTCGAGCATGACATCTGACACTATACCTCTCACAGAAGGCAGAGTGTCAGGTGTGATGTCTCGCAAGGTGAATTCATTGACGGCCGGGTCTGGTGGTGCGTCCGAGCTATTATCTGGTCGGTATCCGCCCTCCTCGAAGGAGAGACTATGACGCCAATTGATAGGCAATGTCATGATCCCGCCCATGCCTGTGCGAAAATGTGTTTTCACTTCCCTATTCCCGCATTCGACCATGATCTCGCGTCTGAAGGCGTTGATAGCGTGTGTGAAATGGAAGCTTTCCATGCGCTCACTTAACTTCTGCCCGATGCCATGTACGACCAGAACAAGATCCGTGACGTGTGGACGCTCACTGCTGGAGATATCAGGATCTGTGTTGGGCCTTGCAGATGTCGAGTCCGCTGCCGTTTCCGAGACCGCTAGGCCCTGCTTGGCTTTGGCCATTTTGGCTCCCTTCTTCGGAGGATGTAGTCTGTCCCATATGCTTTGATCGAAACCACGGGTGACAGGGATGCCAATGGCGTGCCCTTTCCGAATGTAGTTCGCAAGGGGACGTCTGCCATAGTAGGATGATGGAAGTAGCGTCGGCTTCAGTATCGTCGCGTCTCGGTCGTCCGAGTAAATGACGCCGCATGTCGCGTAATGTCGAACAGCACCTGCTCTACCGTACGTAGTATTACCATGGGCTCTATTGTCTGCTCCGCCGGGCCCGGTCGATATGTCAATGATATCGCATGCGGCCTCTACAGCTTTTGCACGTTGCTGTTCGACCGTTTCAGGTGGTTCTGCGGAGGTCAGAACAGAAGTCGCTGCTCCGAGAATGCTCCGGTCCTGGCCAGAAATGATAGAAGCAGGTCTACTGACAGGAGCTTTGGAAGGCTTTTCGGGCCAAAGCTTGTGCACAATCTTCATCTCGCCAATAGCTCCGACCTCAACAGCACTATTCAACTCGTCCTTCCATGTCTCGGTCCAGCATTGCAGATCGATATAGCCGGCCTCCAGCATATTTGCTACAGGCACCTCCACCGGCAGCATAGTGTCCTTGTAGAACCAAGTTGCCCGAATAACTTCAGCAGTATCGTGGACAGGCGCCCAGTAGATTGGTGTCATTTGCAGATTCGGCATCTCCACGTGGTGCAGTCTCGAGATACCAACGGCCACCTTTGCCATCGGGCTCTTCTCTGCCTGCCTACGTTTCGCTGGTGCAGGACTCTGCTCAGCGAGGTGCGACGAATCCTCCCATTGATATGTATCCTGCTTCCGCACCTGCGGTCTTGCCGGCCTGTCGTCGAACTTCTGCAGGGGCGATGGATCTAGCTTCTTTCTTGACGGAGCTCTCGCGAAGGGCGTGCCGGTCGTAGTGCTATCCATGCTTCCTGAAAGCTCTGTAGCACTGCTTGGAAGCACTTCAGGCATATCTGCATCTTCTCCCGGCGAACCTTCGACATGGCTGAGACCTGATGGTGGATGTTGAATAGCTCTGGCCTTTGGTGTCCCTGGACCTCGGGATGCAGAACCAGATCCTCTCTTTTCGCGCTCTTGCCTCGCCAATGAAGAGGTCGTACGTGGCCTCACTCTGCTGCCTTCCTGCGACGACCCCTTTTCTCCTCTTTCCTCGTTCCATTGCAGGATCTTCTTTCTCAGGTCGTGCCATGCCCTGTCAAGCGCGGTGTTGTCGTACTCGGAGAAGGGCTTAGGCGGTTGTCTGTAGGTGCTTGGCGTTGACGAAGAGGGTGGTGGTAGTGGACTGAGAGGGTCGTCGATGGGTATGGGACTTGTGTAGAAGAACCTGGCGTTGATGGCAGGCGGTGGCTCGGAAATGCTCTCACGAATGAACTGCGCATACTGATTGGCAGCTCTACTCGAGCTCGACATGGTTGGAGGCTCAATGTAATAATGAGCTGGTCTAGATACGAACACTCCTCCAAGTCAACTGAACTTGTGATGCGTGCGGATGCGGATGCGGATGCCTGGTACCAGACTATCGTTCTCCCCTTCGCATAAGCCGACTCTCGGTCAAAGAGTGAGCATGGCGGTATCGCTTCTTTCCGCTTCTATTCATTATGAGTAGTGGTGCGTAAGAAGGCGTGAGACAGAAGACTTGCTCTACCAACAGAGAAGGGATGAGGATGAGGGATGTTTTGAGCAGCCACAGGGCAATGACTTCACTGCTGTGGCTGACGGTTGCGACCACGTGTCGAGGACCAACTCACTTCTCAAGCAGAGCATCGCCCTGCTCGACTGCACTACAACAGCTATGCACCTGCTATGTCAATGTCGACCAGCCGGCTTGGGG
This sequence comes from Pseudocercospora eumusae, assembly GCA_001578235.1. Lineage (NCBI taxonomy): Eukaryota > Fungi > Ascomycota > Dothideomycetes > Mycosphaerellales > Mycosphaerellaceae > Pseudocercospora > Pseudocercospora eumusae. The sequence goes on along the minus strand of LFZN01000119.1, from coordinate 23,020 downwards.
AATTATGTTTCCAGTATCGATGGTATGCTCCTTCTGGACTGCGAATTACAACACAATACGTTGAATCGTTAATACCTTGGCAGGTGTCTTCCTTTCTGCATCCTTGCTGCTCATGCTCTTCGAGTATCAGTATACCGAGACCGACCAGCAAAGAAAGAAGGCCAGAAGGCAAAGACCCGGCAGTGGGGAAGACTATGCTCTCGCAATTCGTTCAGGCTTCCCGAGGCATCTTGATGCGTCTGATCTGACCCCATCTATCGCCCAGGAATATCCATGACCTCAGCATTGGTCCTCCTAGATTCTCTCGGCTTACACAAGCACGTTCATGTATGCATGGAGTTGCTACAGTAAGCACCAAAGCGTAAACAGAACAACGGTGGGTTCAGTAGTATAGCCTCATTCGTTAGAACTACACCAAGTCAAGCTGAAAGAGGGGTGTGTGCGCCTCATAGGGCCGAGGCGCTTCACATGCTGCTGCATGTTACAAAGTACCCGCAAGGGCTTACAGCAGCTGAGGAATATATGTGATCGACGGTTCTCACACCATCGGAGAGCGTCTCTCCACAATGGCTTCCTTTGCGAGCGTGAGGCATGGCCTTGAGAACGCCACGTACAGGCAGTTAGCTGTGAGTATCGCTGGTGGAGTCTTCACATTGTGGATTGTTGCGAAGTTGCTCAGAGAGCTGTCGCATAGATTGTTCCCGAAGTGCGTGGATCTCGAGAGACAAAGTATTCACATGTATTGATTGGCATTCAGTGTCGTCCCTGGCGAGCCGAATACAGCATTGCTGGCCACCATCCGACCAAACGAGGGCGAAGCGACAACCAAACACTTACAGAATGCGCGCGAGTACGACTATGTGATCATCGGCGGCGGTACAGCAGGATGTGTCTTGGCCAACCGTCTTTCAGAAAATCCCAACACTACTGTCCTCGTCATAGAAGCAGGCCATTCAGACCTGAAGCAGATCTTCTCTCGCATCCCAGCCGGATTTGGACGTTTGTTCGGGACCTTGGCTGACTGGAACTTCTATACCGAGAAGGACAAAGGGTGCAATAACAGGAAACTCTTCTGGCCTCGTGGCAAGATGCTCGGCGGCTGCAGCGCGATCAATGCTATGATCTACAACAAAGGTTCAGCCGAAGACTACGACGAATGGGAAAGCCTAGGAAATGCTGGATGGGGATGGAACAGCGTGTCGAAGTATGCCAAGAAAGCAGAAGCGTTCCATAATGGTCCTCACTCCGCACTCACCTCCCAAGAGTTAGCTGAGCATGGTCGAAGTGGCCCATGGCAGACTGGCTACACGATTTTGGCTCCACTTTGTGAGGTCTTTTTGGATGCCTGCGAAGCTGTCGGTATTCCAAAGATCCGCGATTTCAACACTTCAAAGGGCATGATTGGCGCTTCACAATTCCAGACATTCATCGACTCCAAGGGCCAGAGATCTTCTACTGCAGTCGCGTACCTGACGAAAGAAGTAGCAAGTCGACCGAATCTGAGCATCGCCACAGGTCAGATCGTGACCAAAATCCTCTTCGCCACTTCTGGTGCCAAGCCTCGTGCAGTCGGTGTTGAGATGGGCTCGACGAAGATTAGCCCCGTGCGTTACGTTGTCAAGGCGGAGAAGGAAGTCATCTTATCTGCTGGCGCCGTCCAGTCTCCGCAAATCCTAAAGTTATCGGGCATTGGTCCACCCGCCGAGCTGAGAAAATACGGGATTCCAACGATCAAGACGTTGATGGGTGTCGGCGAGAATCTTGCAGACCATCTCTGCGGCATCATGGTTTTTGAATCGAAGCAAAAGTCTTACCAGTATCTCGTCGACTCACTCAAAAGTCTGCCCGCTCTGATCGAGTGGATGCGATTCGGTACCGGTCCCATGACGAGCAACATCGGTGAAGCTGGCTGCTTTGTCCGCGTTGCTGATCGAGCTGACGCACCGGAGAGCGTGCGTAAGAATGACTTGTCCAGCGGTCCTAACGCGCCAGATCTCGAGCTTCTCGTCGGTCCTATCGCATACATTTCTCATGGCAAGGTCGTGGCGCCAAGTACCAAGGAGTACTTCTCCGTAGGTCCTATCATGCTACGTCCAGAATCTCGCGGCAGAATTACTCTGGCCTCATCCTCGCCGTTTGATGCTCCATTGATCGATGCGAATTATCTTGCAACCCAACACGATCGGGACATGATGGTTTACGGTATGCGTCTTGCTCGAGATGTAGCGCACTCTGCGCCATTCAAACAGGCTTTTGGAGAGTGGTACTTTCCTTCAAAAGATGTGGCAAGCATGACGGATGAACAGCTCCTCGAGGCTGTGAGAAATGACGGCGAGACGATTTACCATCCATTTTGTACGAACAAGATGGGACCGGTCACCGACGAGACTGCTGTGGTTGATGCTGAGTTGCGAGTGCATGGTGTGGATGGCCTGAGAGTGGTTGATGCGAGTATTTTCCCGAAACCTGTTGCTTGTCATCCATGCGCGCCGGTGGTGATGGTAGCTGAGAAGGCAGCGGATATGATCAAGGGGAGGAACTAGGCTGTATAAGCGTAGAACATACCGATGAAGCAATTTGAACATGACCTGCTCCATCTCACGTACCAATGCGCGGCAGCAACAGGAATACCCGTCAAAGCCAGCAATTTGGCTACCACAAACCCCAACGCCATCAACTGATACTTCCTCGTCCTCGTCGCCGTAATCTCCCTCTCAATCCCTTTTTCACACCATTCGAGCGCATCGCCGCATGCCGAATGGGATGCGAAAAGAATCTTGTACATTGGTTGTTCGTCATTGGTTGGGCGCGATGTTGCGCTTCTTTCTCCTTCGCGGCTTCGACATACTAACTGTAGATACGGCCCATCTGGGGATTTACATCACCATCTTTTAATGTACTCACCGAGGTTCAACACAGCTTTCGATATCCGAGTACGGTATAGATCAGCACCCTCTACTGTGCAATGGTTTGAAAACTTTGGTCAGCTCAGCGTGCAGCGGAACCCCGACAACGTGGCAGCTCCGAGATCTTGCCATGTCATCCAGATCCAATTCTGGGTGTGCAGCATGAGTCCGCATTCAGCAGCTCGGTTGTGTCATGGCGAAAGCTGAAACATGGGCAGCACGAGCCGGGCGGAGGACCGAGGTGTGGGAGCGGAATTTGGAAAGCTCTTCCTTGCTAAGGCACGCGGTCCTAAAACAAAGCACTTGTGTCTGTCTTGGGGTAGCACTGCATGGCGCACGTCCCGTGCCTTGCGTGAGTATGTATATTGTCGGTTCACCGTCTATTTCAACCTCATGTCGTCTTTCGATTTGTCGTGAAGATGCTTGGAAAGGGCATTTGGACGGGTATTTCGGTGTACAACAACACGGGCAGGCCTCGCTTGCCTGCTCGTACCTGGACCAGGAGCGCCGGAATAGACACGGCAATTGGCGTAGCGTGGCTGGGCGCGTGAAAGCATGTCAAACGGCGGGTCCAAGCACAACAGCAACGGAGTCAAGGGGCACAGTAGTGAGTTTCATAAATCATGTCGTTGCGTCTCGTCGATGCAGCGTCGGACAACATCATCACAGCAAGCAAGGCAGCGTGGGCTCAGGTCTGTATAATACCGACTCTTCCATCACCATTGTTGTTTCGTTGCCTTCTTCTCTTTTTGGTTCCGCCGTGGTGTTTCAGATTGGTAGGCCGACAACGATCAAGCGGAGATTCATTTCCTCGAGCACGAGCACACGGGCGCCGAGCGTTGACGCTTGAACTGGTGGCAGAGGCATTGGCGAATGGGAAGAGCGGCTGTGAGGCAAGGATCACTGCAATTTACCAATTGACACTTACCAAAGCTTCTCGTTGCTGCTCTCAAGTCAAGCTCTCCCATGCTCTGCCTCCACGACCGCACCTTCCGGCCTCACCATCACTTGTGCCTTCCTCTTGTCGCGGTCGCGCTGAAGTCACGCTGTAATAACACCCATCCAACTGCAGTCACTCCTTTGCAGCACAAACAACACCACCACCACCGCCGCCGCCGCCGTAACTCGCCGAAGCTCGAAGCATGCGAACACACCGCTCCGCCTCTGTCGTCGGCTCGTGAGGAGAAGCTTTCAGGAACAACGCACCTGCTGCACGACCGCGACATAATGAGCAGACATGTCCATCGGAAGCACATCCACCCTCCTCCGCATTCGCTATCTGCACATCTACACCCGACATCGACATCCACAACATGCACCTCACATCGCCACTCTGACACGACGAGGAGGAAACGAAAATCAACCAGCCACCTCTTCCCCCGCTTTGCACCGCTATGCGCATTGCTGGCCGTCACCGCTATACCCACCACCATGGCACAGAATTGCGTGTCCCTCGCCGAGTCTTCTGCCTGTCCGGCTTTCAGTGCCGCCTCCATATCCACTGACGCCAACCTGACTGGACTATTCCCCTTTTTGAAAAATGTCTCAGACACCGCATCATTCGACACTGGTATCCAAAATTATATCGCTGGCGATTTTACACACTTACGGTTGGTGTGCCCAGCGTCTTCACTGCCATGCACCACCCCCGCTGACCAGCCACAGATACCAACAACTAATAGGCTGCTCTAATGTCAATTTGCATAACACCACCCACTTTTACGCGCGATACACCACCAGTGTCTTGTGCAATGCCATCGTGCAGAACTCCATCGATGCCTGCCGCTTGACCGGTGATGCAACACGGCCACTGTGTGCAGACAGCTGCGCCGAGTACGCCCAGAGCGAGCAGGAGATCACTGCTAGTAACATTTGCGGCACCGCTGGCAGCGGCGCCCTCACCCAAATCCGCGCCGACTTCACCAATTGCGCCTTGCCTGCTAGTTCCATAACAGGCTCATGCATCGAAGCCGTTGAGAACCAGGCCGACAACTGCGGCTTTACCGACAATCTGTCTGGTCTGTGCTCCTACTGCGCAGCCAGCTCGCCGAATGCCACAGACTCCTGCTGCCTCTTCTCCAACACCACCGATCGATGTGACGGCGTAACCCTACCCATCGTAGCATCTGCCTCGCTACAGCCAGTCACCGTCACTGCCACCGCCACTGCCACCGCCACCGGCACGCCTACTGCTGGAGCAGCACACTCTTCAGGGAACCATGATAACGGTCTGAGCGGTGGACAGATAGCAGGAATTGTTGTTGGTTCAATCTTAGGCGCCTTGTTCCTCCTGGCTGCCATTATTGCAGGATGCTTGCTGTTGAGAAGACACAGAGACACCAGTCCAGCTACGAGTGTCTTCAACCAGCCAGCGCCCGGACGATCGCCGCAAATGGCATTCAACGACGGAACAAGAGACGGACAGGAGCGCGCCGGTCTGGCCGTCTTGCCCGGTGCCCGAGTCGCACGTATGTCAGCGTTGGAAGGCTCGAGCAACTCAGACCACAACGTGCCCTACGCCATGGGCTACACCAAAGACATGTCCGAAGACGATGCGCCAGAACAGCTGGCGCCACCTCCGAAGCGTAGTGGCTCACTCTCGAGTGGGTCTCAGCTTGCAATTGGAGCAGCCGGTGTTGCAGACACGTCGCCCAGCTCTGGAGCGGAATACACCTCTCCAGAATCGCAAGGGCAGAGCGAGCAACTCAACTTCTTCAAAGACTACTACTCACAAGATGAGATCCGCCCAGGAGACTTGGTGTCAACCTTATGGGCGTATGAACCACGCGCAGCTGATGAATTCCAGCTTGAGCGCGGAGACATGATCAAAGTCATAGGCATCTGGGACGACGGATGGGCCACTGGAATTCGTGTCCGGCAGAGAGCCGATGACTGGAGGCCCGAGGACAAAGTGGCACGGGATAGTGGCCTCAGCGAAGCGCCTCCCCAAGACCACGCTGACGAGGGCGAAGTCAAGGCCTTCCCACTCGTCTGCGTCTGTCTTCCTCAGCATTGGAAGAAGACTATCGAGGGCGACTCAACAGACGGCACTGGGCCTCAAAATCCCTTCCCGGACCCTCGAGGCTGAGACCAGCAGACTTTGACGAATCTGTCACGATACGACCATAACGGAAAATCATTGGCATAGCGCGGCGCTTGGGGCAAATCTTTCTACTACTTTCTGACGGCGATGTATGTACGAGTCAGCAAACACGATGCCAGGTCAGCATCCGCAGCCCAACACTCCCTTCGGGCGCACATGCTGGCTGTCGAGCACAACTTTCGCATTGCTTCCTGCTTGATACCCCGAGCTTCGAGGCTTTCGGGCTCAAGCGACTGACTTCTGCTTCTGAGCATGATGAGGAGGAAGGGACCGCGCAGTGGATTTGGCTAGAACGATTTGGATCTCGCCATGCGCGGAACGACACATCACCAACTCTTACCGCGCGATCACAAAGCCTTTTTTTTGCTTTGCAGAGATACCCTGAATGTATATACCAGTCTAATGTACTCTTGTCTTATCAGACCAATTGTCGTGAAGAGTTCCTTAACTTGGTGATCAATTGCTGCCCGAAGAAATGGATCATGCGAGTCAGGATCGGTCACACGTGTTGGACATGATTCAGGCTACATATCATGGACTGATTGCGTGAGAGGATCGATGATCAAAGGGTCCAGGTGCGTAAGCAAGTCGATCATCAAGAAAGTCGTTGCTCCAGCGAGCACTGGTCTCTCATAGGCGTGCAGAAGCCAGTATTCTATGATATCGATATTACGCATTGAGATGCCTCATTCATCCACTCCTTCAAAAAGCCTGCGCCGTACCTACATACACGTCAAGGATCTAAAACCTCCCAAGACCATCCTCATGCCCAGTCTCCTGGGAGTACTCGTTGGTTGATGATGATGATGAGGAATTTAAAAGGATTCTCAAAGGTAGTTAGTTGTGTTGACTTGGGTCACTCAGCGAATGCCACGCTATTTTGTGACGGGACGTACACATCGAAGCCTACGATACGAAACTAATCTGCGAAGAAGATTGCTGAGATCTTTCCTCGTTCTGCGAGAATTTTTTTTTTTTTGGGCAAGATCTGTGTACTGTAGCGGCGTCGAGAGAGAGAAAATTCTTGTGTGAAATCTGCTGTCCAGACGCCGTGTGTAATTCTTCGACATTGCTTTATTCTCTCGAGAAAGCAATGACTTTCTCCAATTTTGGATCTCAGGATTGCGGTCTCTTAGCCGTGTCGCTTAGAATATATACCAAGTCTCGTCGCTGTCGTGCTTCGACGGAGATATGAAGCTCTTCCATTGCGAATGTGTCGAAGCTCCAGCTTGCAGGAATACAGTCTGGAACTGTGCCGCAATAGGCCGTTAGCCTATCGTATCCATAGCTCTATCATGCATCCAGTGCAAGAGTACAGGGATACCGTCTTGTGCCAGCGATGATGTTCGCTGAGCAAGTGCCCACCAGAACGCGCGATCGGCGAGATAACAACGCTATTCGATTATTCGAGTTCAATACGGGCAGGGAAAAGGGAAATTTGGGACATCTGAACGTCATTCCTGAGCATTTCATCCCTATCTCAACCCTTTGGATTTCTCCCATATCCATTCTGCGATCCAAACACTCGGCTCATCGAAGATCCTAGTTCCAAACTCTGCCAAGAAGAAAATGGGTATCAGACTCGCAAAGACATTGAACAGCTCAGCCGGTCGAAACCCATCAGGACCAACATCCTTTGACGTGATTCCGTGATTCCATGCGCCCACAGGTATTTGAGCGAACGGCCATTGTGGTTTGGCGCCACGGAGCCAGGCGAAGCCGGTGAGCAGGAGGATGCTTTTTGTCAAAGTGGTTGTAATGATAGAGTGGGTGAGGTAGAGCGAGAAAGAATTCTTGCCGAGATCTAGAAGGATTTAGTGGGTAGGCATTATTCAAGGGGTATTCAAAACTGACATTGTGGAAGACGGCCCTCTAGTAAACCTTTCAGCCACTCGATCTCCTTGCAGGTGAGGATGAAAAGCCACGAGCTCCAGAAATACCTGTTCAATATCAGGTTAACGCATGTTTGAATTGTCAATCAGATAGTGTTCAGGTCTTACCAAAAGTCTCGCTGGAATCCCATCGGCCACGACTTCCAGTACTGCCAGGGGACGAGATACCATGTGAACTTTGGCCATGTGTCGCAGGTCTCGATGGCTTTGCTACTGCTCATGTCGGACTTGAGGATGGGTGTACTCGCGAAGAAGAGCGCCACGACAAAGGCCAAATGCAAGGTGATTGATCGTAGTAGCTTACGTGTCGATAGGAACTCGCAAAGCTCCGTCCAAACCGGGATCCATACTCGTTGTTCCGAAGCATTTAGTAGATCTATTTCCGATGTGACTAGTCCGGCGAAGAATGCCGCAAATTCGGTCCCTACAGAAGGTCCATACATTAGCTCTGCCGTAGAGTTGACGCTGCAGACTGTCACCTCGACTTACTGATGGTGAAGAATACGAGATACAAAGTCAGCCCAAGCGTGAGCCAAACCCTCGATTGTGCCCTGAATTGATGTATTGCGAATAGCCACATAAAGAGCGCCATGCTGCCCTTGAACTCCACGACTACCGTCCAGAGGATTCTACTGTAATCAGAAGTGAACGCGTCGAAGTAGTTAGTCAGCTGGAAGCAGTCCAACATCCAGTAAAGGCATGCTTGGAAGATATTACTGGGGGACAGTGATGGAGGCCATGGAGGTTCGATGCCAGTGATGTAAAAGAACACGACCGTCAGAAATGTCGTTGCCATAGCTGGAATGAACAGTCGAGCAGGTCTACGGATTACAGCCGAGTTCAACGCGTCGATGAATTCCGCCTGTCGTCCTTGATGAAGCAAGACTACAAGTCGACGTGGCACCACATAGCCTATTGAGGTGTATCACTGTCAGCGAGTGCTTTCCCATGCCAAACCATCCGACTGCGCCTCACCTGAGATAAAGAAGAACACTTCTACAGCGATCGATCCACCCGTGAAGAAAAGCCTGATAACTGGCAAGGCCGCTGGCGTGTGGAGCCATAGCACTTCTTTGCCAATCTTGATCTTCGTGTTGTAACAATTCCCTAGGTAGATGACGCCAGGCTGAACGTGGTGCAATACCACGAGAAATGCGGCGATGCCTCGCAAACCGTCTAGCCACGCAGTCTCGCGCCTTTTCTTGCCTGTTGTCGTGGTGACCGCCGGCTTCTCTGCGACGAAGACATCACGACTTTCCCACTCATCAACTCGATTGGCGCGAGGCCCATCGAGCCAGTCCATTAGGCTCCCCATTCTCGACATTGTGTCGACAATACCGCTACTATCGGCCGAGATTCATCGTTCGAGTGTAGGAGCGAGTCTTGATGTTTGCAAAGGTAGAGAAGGCAACCAGAAGAAGGCCGAGGTTTGCGGAGCATATTGATCGTCGAACTCTACTACCCGTCGTTCCCTTTGGTACAGTAGTGCCATCGACGCCACGCCACGCAAGAGCCTCGCCCATCAATCAGCCCCTCATCACGCAGCGTCCAGATACGAAGTCCAAGAAGGTTCGATATGGCCATCGCATTTCCAGTGGATGGTGCATATTTGTAGCGAGGAAGTCAGACGTGAGAAGATACCTTAGTGGAAACATGGGGTCTGTGTAGCGGTAGATATATAGTAAATGCAGATTTAACTAGAATACTACGGTAATTTCGTATATACGCATATAAGAACTTACGTTTATATAATGTAACCGTTACATTTTATTTACGGTAGAAATACGGTTACATATTTTAGCGTATGTATATAGTTACGCATGTTATTTCTTATAGTTAAATTACAGTCGCATAGACATACGTATATTATTATACGCGCAAAATTCTTACTACCATATTTATATAGTTTATATATAGTTATATAGAGAATCCTATAGTTTTATTATAATAGCTTTATAACCGTATTTCTACGGTTTTTAAAGCGTAGGTATATAGTAGACATAGGGTTAGTAAGCCGTCGCTACCTACTAAACGTAGTAGGAATAGAGGAATGGCATAAATAGTATGGACTTTAGACTTTAGTAGATAGATTCATAACCTTTATTTACTTACTACTCGTACCGCTATTACACGCTAATTTCGTACTTTTATAAGCTATTAAATCGCTTAAATTTATTTACTTACTATAACGCACGTACTATTATAACTTCCTAATCTAGACTATCGGGTAATACTACTAATCTACCTATTAATCCGAGGATCTTAGGGCTAGATACTATAATACTTCCTATTCTAAGTGTTCCCTATAGTACTTAGATAGCTAGATACTAATAGATTGTGTTTCCTAGGCTACCCGTTAAGCTCTCCTCTCCGACTAGTCTCGTAAGCGCTAGCGTCTCCCTCGTCCGGGCAATACTACTAAAAATGATAATAAAGAGGGCGATACTACTAAAGCCGATGCTAAGGAAGAGCGGGTTTACCGCTTTAATAGAGAAACCCGTTAGTCTATACTACTACACTATGTCTCTAAGATAGAAGAGTAGGATAGGGCGATTACCGTAGTCTAGGTAAGATATAATACTCTTAGATGTAATAGATAATAGAGCTTCTACTCTACTCTATCCTAAGTATCTATTTACTTATAGAATCTATACTAATCTAAGTAAATAGGGCTAGGGTTCGATGTCCGATTAATCCTAGTATAAAGATAGAAGAACGTCTTTCTAGAATAAGGTTAAAGGACATAAGTCGACTACGATTAATAAGATGGAAGTTAGTACTACTATCTTGTCTTATCTATAGCGATACGGTAGATACTAACGTTTCTATAGGCATTTTATAAGCAAGCATTAGTAGAGAACGAGCTTCTCGCCTCCTTAAACGACACCGGTAAGAAAGCCTTCTTTAAGCGGGTATATACTACTTCCGCCTTCTTTAAGGTATATATATACCTTAATAGGTATATCGACCTCGAGAGATCCCCCGTATTAGGTAAATACTACTACGAAAGTAAGTATTCAACTCCTCCGACATTTAATTAACTCCTCCGACATTTAATTAACTCCTCCGACATTTAATTAGTATCGCCGACATTCAATTAACTCCTCCGACATTTAATTAGTATCGCCGACATTTAACTCCTCCGACATTTAGCATCGCCGACGTTCTACAATGCGAATTTAGTCTTCTAGAATCTATCTCCCGCTACCTATTATTTACTTACTACATAGATACTAACATGTAATAGACCTATAGCGCTAATTAGGTTTCGAGACCCTATAATAGGTACTAGCTTACCGCGTTAAGCTAAATAAAGCCCCCGAGGAGCGTAAAATACTACTAAATATATACGATGCTATACCTACTACGCCGAACTTCGCGAATGTTAGTATATGCTATGTAATCTTCCTTAGTTAAACTTAAGATAGAGGCTAGCTACGGAATTATTGAACATTTATACTAACGTAGATATAGGTAACTCGTAAATCCTTCGTAGAGAAGACCGCCCGTTCTCTTAGTTAAAAGCGGGTAAAGACTACTATAGATATGTCGGTCCTCGACCGTATAGCGGATATAAGCGATCCGCTACTAGTAGATAGTTAGTATTATTATTCTTATCTTATTATGCGGATTAGGTTACTTATTTGCTACGTTCTATTTAGGTTAGGGTAGGACTACTAATAAAAGCCGCCTTTAATTTTAGGTAGGCTACTACTAAATGCTAAATAATTACTTTCTCGTAGGCTGCGAGCTAATACTAAATAACTACTTATAGATCTATAGCATTATTATTAGAACCCCGACGACTTCTCGTAGACGAGCACCCTATACTAATCGACGACGACTTCTCCTAGCATCTTATTCCTCGATACGTTACGATCGTAGAGCCTACGATCGATCCTCGCCTCCTCCTCCTCCCTTAAACCTATCCCCTTTATTATTACCTAACCTTTAGCTCGACTATTTCGTAAACCGTAATACTAGGATTAAGCTCTAATCGGCGACTTACGTTAGGATCCTCTCGGCAGATATAGCGACATTATAATCCGCATTCTAGATTATCGCTATTATTATCTTTATCCTCCCTTACAGACGGGCGGAGAGGAACTAATAGGTTAATAGTATCGGACGATATAGTAACTAGTACTTAACATAATCGCTTATCTATAAACCGCGGTAGGCCGAGCATTCCTATTACAGGTTAGAATGTCTCTTTAAGGAGTAGTACTAGTACCGATATAGAGTCCGGATCTACTTCGAGAAGTAATACCTTTAGTACTAATATAGAGTCCGGATCTACTTCGAGAATACCTAGTACTATACGGAGTAAAGTAACACCGAAGATATTAGTCTAGGAAGAAGCTAGCCCGGAGTAGATAGAGGGGAATGTTACACGAATACTCCCGGAATCTACTAAGGGCTATCTACGAACACCTTTATCATTAATATCATTAAATAGAAGACTACAGCCTTCTAAGCGACGCTATAACTCTACTTAACACTTATCTAGAACGCTAGACTACCGTATCCTCCGATAAGATATATTAGCGATCGGTAACACGAGAAGGACGACTACCTATTTAGCGCTAGTAATCGAGGACGTAGAGGTTTTTAAGCCTTTAGCGTAACGATTAAGTAGAATGTTAGCGAAGATGCGTAGAATACTAAGTCTAATCGCCGCACCGAAGCTCGCCGACTTATATTATAGATAGATATCGAAGGTATCGGACTTCATCTTACGCTACTTATAATATATTACGCTACTTATAATACATTATGCTACTTATAGTATATTACGCTACTTATAGTACATTACGCTACTTATAGTACATTATACTGCTTATAGTACATTACGCTACTTATAGTACATTACGCTACTCTACTTATAGTTTATATGGTATACATCGTCTCGCGCTACTCCTATACTTTTTACTAGACGTCGCTAATAGATGACATGTCTTACTCTAGTATATAGTAGTTTTCGGTAGAAGGTAGCTACGTAGATGTTTAGCTTAATATATAGACTAGAGTTCTCTTTATTCATTAATTAGATGGCTAGATAGTTAAGTAGTTAAGTGGTTAAGGCCCGGTCGTCTAACGGTAGGACGGGCGTACTCGCATTAGTAGTGCGCCTATAGGGGTTCGAATCCTTCCCGGGGTACTATTTTTTTTTTTACTAGATAGTCGCTAGATATACTAAAAATGTTAATATAACTTTTTACTACCTAAAAACGGCATTATGTAAAGCCTCGTAGGTAAATGTATCGCTATTACCTAAACGATCTAGACAGTTATAGTGTTTCGCTCGAAGTTACTAGCTATAAGTACCTAAGGCTTTATATCTTTAGTTTAGGTATAGCGCGTAGACTCTACGATTTTAAACGTTAGCGCCCGCCCTTAAACGTAACTATAAGTATTAACTTCGAGCCTTCTATAAACCTAAACTTTAAACTTTAATAATAAAATAACTAACGACACGATAGAGATAATAACTCTTCCGACTTTAGATCGTCGCGAATATAGCTCCCTCGCGTAAGCGTAAGACCCTAACTAAGAAGATAACTACTAGGATACTAGGAGCGCCTCGCATTCTAGGCCCTAGACCTACTCCTCTACTACCCGTAATAGGTACTAAGCGACCTATTAATAATGTCGAGCTAGAAGACGACGACAACCTAGACGATAGCGGTACCGGCGGCGATTTTAGTAGCGATTATCTAATATATAATATAGGCGATTCGGCGTCTCTAGGATCGGATATAGGCGGCGACGATATCTACGATAATATAGATAGATAGATAGATCTTTCATTTGCCTGTTTTGGTGCCTATCGGCCTATGCAGGTCTAACGCTATATGTGTTTTATAAAAAGGAAACTAGGCTCGCTAGTAAAAACCTCTCCTCCTTACCTTCGTTGCATCTTTCCTTCCGTTATCCTTCGGTTTAACTTCCTCTAGGGTATACTAGTATTATAGCGTTTACCCTCTAACTACCTTACTTACTACCCTAATGCTCCCTCCTCTTTACTCCCCTCCTTCTCCTCCCCCCTTCTCTCTATCTATTCCTCTATCTCCTAGGCTAGTACGTATTATTCAAGGTATCCCTCTCTAATAATCTATTTCGTAATTCTTCTTATATCTTCTTTATTTATAATAATTTTATCGTATTCTCTCTCTTTTGTCTAGTATCTTTACTCGCTCCTCCCTTTCCTCTACCGTTTATATACTAGTAGTATGTACTTAGGGTTTTAAGATAGGTAGCTATATAGGTAAGCTTTACTTTCTATTCCTAGGACTCTTCTCTAGTATAGATAGGCTCTAAGACCGATATGCTCGGAGCGTAGTTATATCGCTATACTTACTTCCGCCCTCTTTAGGTCTTTATAGATCCGGTTATTATTACTCCCGAAGGTCGTTAACGCTTTTAGTATCCTATTTCTCCTCGGTATTTCTCTCTATTCTTCTTCCTAGAGTATTCTCGCTATCTCCTCCGCTATACTTTAGCCTCTTCTTCCCTCCCTTTTCTCNNTTACTCCCGAAGGTCGTTAACGCTTTTAGTATCCTATTTCTCCTCGGTATTTCTCTCTATTCTTCTTCCTAGAGTATTCTCGCTATCTCCTCCGCTATACTTTAGCCTCTTCTTCCCTCCCTTTTCTCTATAGCTTAGAATACCTTATATTAGGTTTCTATTCCCTAGGCTAGATCTACCTCCTTTTAGACCTTTCTCTCGGGCCTATAACCCCTTTTCCTTCTCTACGGTACTTAATCGCGGATCTTCTTAAGCGTATCCTTAATAGTTTCCTAGGCTAGGTATAGGGTCGTTTTAATAGCGTATTAGTACCTTATTCCTTTTAGGTATTAGTGTATTAGTAACGATCCCGTCTCTATTTCTAATACCCTAGTAGGGGTAGATTTATATGCTCCCGTAACTCTTCTTAGGCATTAGGCTTAGACTCTGTGTGAAGGGTGAGACCCTAGGCTTAGCACAGGCCTAAAGCCTTAGGCCTATGCGATGGCTTAGCTTTCCCGCGGCACCGTGGCCTACCTCTTTTATAGCGGTCCTCGTCTAGGACCTTCCTTCCTCCTTTATCGAACCTATTAAATACTACTTTAAGCCTTAGTATATACGTAGCTCTCCCGTAATATTAGGTTCGATTAATTTACTATAGAACAACTAGCGGATTACCCTACGAATACTCTAGAGTTAGCCTTAGTTACATCGGTAGCCGGGGACTCTAGTCGTACTTTAGGGAATTCGGATAAGTAGGTACGGGTAGCCCTAGAACGTATATATACTCGTTAGTAGTAGTTAGAAGCGGAGTTAGCCGCTATTATTCGAGCTTAGGCCGCCGCTATTAGGCCGGAGTCCGTTATTAGCGATAAGGGGGAGGCCTCTACGAATAGCCTCCTACGAAACCTTATCTAGACCCTCGCTACCTTACCCGCCTAGAATACTACGGCCCCTAGGGAATAGAAGCCGCCTACCTAGGACGGTAAACCGGAGACCTTCTAAGATTTTCTTATTAAGTTACGGAGCTCTTACTCGGTACGTTCCGAGTTAAACCCTAAGCTCCCTACCGGTTACTATTAGAATACTATTTACGACTCCCTCTATATTAAAGGAAGGAGCCGTATACGCTACTACTAGGAGGTCGGGGTTACGCTACTATATAAGGACCCTACGCTCTTTATCGAGGAGATCGCTCGAGTCTTTACGGACCCTAACTTAGCCGCTAAGGCTCTTAATAAGCTTATAACGTTAAAGTACGTCGAGGGGTAACCCTAGTAGGAATACTAGCTAGAAGTAGACGCTCTTATTATTAATGCGGGCGGTTACCTATAGGAAGACTCGACTAAGATTAGCTACCTATAGTATAGCTTTTTAGATGTCGTCCGTAGAACGACGATCTCCGCTTCCTATACGACGAAGTACGTAGACTATAGAGTAGAAGTCGAGCGCCTTATAACGAAGTACGAGACTACCGACGAGTTTAAAGTAGCTTACGAATAGTAGAAGAGGAATAAGGGTAAGAAGGCCGTAAAGGAAGCGGCGTAGTTAGTCCTACTACCGGCGGTTACCGGCGCGTAGAAAGATAGCGATAGCGATATTATTATAAATACTACGCGAACTAATAGTTACCGCGCGAAAGGGAAAGGAGATAAGTAGAAGTAAGGCGGAGTTCGATAAAGAGTAAAGTAGGTCGATACCTCCGAGAGAGAGAAACGTCGAGAGAAAGGGCTCTATTTCTATTATAGAAGTAACGGTTACCGAGTCTCTAGCTACCTATACGCGCTAGCGGTTAAGCCTACGACTATTAACGCTATAGTTATAGCGCCGTTATTAAAGAACGACTAAGAGGTATCGGACTACGGAAGCTATAACTCGGGAAAAGAGTAACTCTCGCTTAGAGTTAGGAACCGAGAGTAGAAGAAATATTAATACGAAGATAGGAGTAGGTAAAGGGAGGAATAAATAGGAACCTTATATATACTAACGTAGTCCTCGAATAAAACGTCGGAATATACGCTCTTATCGATAAAGGTTATTAATATTATACTATAATTAATACGAACCTCGTAAAAGGACTTAGGGTACCCTTTATTACGCGCGAGGTCCGAGAAGTAAAAGGAGTAACCTCTACTATAAGGGATACGAAGATTAAGGGAGTAGTCGTACTCCGTATAGATTTAGGCGGTTTCTAATAGACCGTCTACGCGTACGTAGTCCCTAGGTTAGTATTCCCGATAATCCTCGGGAACCCGTAGAAAGTATATAATTAAGTACGGATAGCGCCCGAAAAACGACGGTTTTACTATAGAAGGGCGAAGAAGTAGATAAGGGAGGGGTATAACTACGAGGATATTAAAGACGTCCCGTTAATGAAGATAGTAGCCGCTATTTCGGCGGATATTAAGAAGGCCTTAAAGATAAAAGAGTATCCTACGATAGAAGAGTTATAGAAGTAATTACCGCCGGAGGTTCGAGACCTCGCTCCGCTCTTTTATCGCTAGGAAGCGGAGAAACTCCCCCCTTACCGTCTAAGAATCGATTATAGGATCGAACTCCGAGAGAAACTAGACGGTTCCTAACCGGAACTACCCTACGGGCCGCTATATAGGATATCGAAGTAGGAGTTACTCGTATTACGAAAGACCTTCGACGAGTTACTATAGAAGGGATTTATCCGGCCTATAAACTTAGAAGCTATAGCTCCGGTACTTTTCGTAGGGAAACTAGAGGGTAGTCTACGTTTCTACTACGATTTTAGAGCGATAAACGCCCTTACTAAGTAAAATCGGTATTTATTACTATTAATACCGGAAACCTTACGAAACCTAACGGGAGCTAAGTAGCTTACGAAGGTCGACGTTATATCTACCTTCTACTAGATTAGGATAGTAGAGGGGTACGAGTATAAGACCGTATTTCGTATAAGGTTCGGCTCGTTCGAATAGTTAGTATACCCGTTTAGTTTGTCCGGGGTACTAGCGACTTTCTAGCGGTATATTAATCTACTCTTAAGGAAGTACCTCGACGACGACGCCTCCGCCTATATAGACGACGTACTAATCTATTCGAACGGTACGAGAGAGGACTACTTCCGCCGAGTACGGGCCGTACTACGTAAGTTATAGGTAGGAGGCCTATACTTCGACCTAAGTAAGTACGAGTTTATAAAGAAAAAGGTTAAGTATCTTAGATACATTATATATACTAACGGAGTCGGCGTGTTAGTAGATCTAGAGAAGGTAGAGGCCGTCTAGAAATAGGCGGCCCCTAAATCGTAGAAGGAGGTACGACGTTTCCTCGGATTTACGAACTACTACCGGATATTTATCCCTAACTACTCTAAGATCGCCGTACCCTTAATAGCGCTTACCGGCAAAGGAGTACCGTTCTCTTAGGGGGAAGCGGAGGAAGAGGCTTTTAAGTTACTAAAGGATAAGTTCTACTAGGTACCGGTACTTACTTAGTAAGATCCGACTCTCCCTACCTTTTTAGAGACGGACTATAGTAGGTTCGCGATAGGAGGCGCTCTTATCTAAGAAAAGGATAGAGTCCGTCGGCTAGTAGGCTTCTTCTCTTAGAAGCTAAATAAAGTAGAAATTAACTACGATATCTACGATAAGGAAATATTAGCCGTAGTATCCTACATTAAATTCTAGGAGTCCGAGCTAAAAGCGTATAGGCCCTTTACGATTTAGACGGACTATAAGAACTTAGAATACTTTATAGTAAAGAGGTAGCTTTCCGAACGCTAGATTAAGTAGTAGGAGACTCTTACTAAGTTCTAGTTTACCTTAGTTTATCGACTAGGGAGCGAAGCCGTTCTTCCGGATACCTTATCTAAGAGAGAGTAAGATACGTTAGGAGTAGACGATAAGTTATCTCGGTTTCGAAGGTTCTTAGAGCCCTCTAGTACTAAGGGTTAGCCCGGTTAAGTGCGGATGCATTCTACCCGTATCTTAGCGAAGTCCGAGCCTCTTACGTCGGAGAAATACTAGTACCTTAAGGGTTAGGGTACTAGCTAGGTAGGGCTAGTACTAATGTACCCTACTAGCGTCGAGCCGGAGACCCTCCTCGAGAACCCTACTAACTCCGAATCGGGTTCCGCCCTAGACCTAGTAGGAGGAGTAGGGCCTTTCTAAGAAGGGGAACTTAACGAGCTTTAAGGTTTAACTATCGAGAAGGATACTATCTACTAAGCCGTAAAGCGGGTAGTCTAAAGTAGAGACCGCTCGTTACCGAAGGGAATTAAAGTAAAGATCTAGATAGGAGACTACTCCGTAGACTAAGCTAACCTACTACGCTATAAGGGTAGGTTATAGGTTCCTAGATCCCTAGCTACGACGGACGTAGAGTATAATGCCTTAGACTCCGAGGGAAAGTAATTAGATACCCTTCGTACGAAGCTAATCTAGTCTATCTATAACGCGCCGGTTTACGGTTATCCGGGCCGGGACTCTACTATAATAATACTAAGCCGCGACTTCTATTAGCCGCTATAATCTAAGTAGATTCGGTAGTTCCTTCGAAACTACGACTATTATAGGAGGAATACGGTTTAGAGATAGCTAAAGTACGGTCTCCTAAAGCCTCTACTAGTCCCCGACCGTTTCTTCTAGGAGATCTCGATAGATTTTATAACGGAGCTCCCCGAATCGGAGGGGAATAGATACCTATAGGTAATTAAAGATCGCCTTAGTAAGTAGGTAGCTCTAGTTAGTACGCCCGATATAAAAGTAGAGATATACGCTCGAATCTTCGTAAAGGCCTAGGTAAAATACTACGGTCTCCCCCGTACGATCGTAAGCGATAGGGGTACTAACTAGATAAGTATATTCTAGTCGGAAGTCTATAGACTACTAGGTATAAAGTAAAGACTAAGCTCCGCTTATTACCTATAAACGGACGGAGGCCCGGAGAGGGTTAACTAAGACGTATAGGCCTACTTAAGGAACTATATTAACTAGGAGTAGTCCGACTAGAACAAATAGCTAGCTACTATAGAACTAGCGCTTAACGGACGATATTACGCGGGTTTAGGGATAAGCCCGTTCTTTACTACTTATAGTTACGAATCGACTTCGCCCGTTATACTAGAACCGTAACTAGCCGAATTATTAGGGCTTACCGCTATAAAGAGGGCGAAGATGTTTATAGATAAGATGAAGGATATTACTAGTTTATACTAGGTAAGTATAGCGGAGACCGCCTAGAAGTAGGAGGAGGCCGCTAATAAATAGCGAACTCTAGTACCTATCTATCGAGTCGGAGATAAGGTCTAGCTCGACCTCCGTAACTATAAGACGGATAGACCGAAGAAAAGCCTTAACGTATAGTATACGAAATATATAGTAGAAGAGGTTCTATTACTAGTCTCCGTCCGGTTATTAGGTATTCCTAGTAATATCTATCCGGTATTCTATACGGACCTCTTACGATTAGCGAGCGAAGACCCCCTTCCGGGATAGGCGACCGACGATAACTAGCTAGGACCCGTCCTATTTAACGCGTACGACGAGTATAAGGTAGAGGAGATCTTATACGCGAGAAAGAAGAGGAGGGGTAGGGGGCGAGAGGCCCTCGTAAAATAGGAAGGTTACTATTAACCGACGTAGGAACCCTTAAGTAACGTGTTAGATACCGCTACCCTAGATAGGTTTAAGGAGAAATATAGTAGTATTAAGGAGAATAACGGTCCTATAGAAAGATAGGATAAGAGGAGGATACCTAGGAGGAGGGCGGAGGAGTAGGAAATCGAGTATTTTCGAGCGGAGTTTAGGGTTTTCCGGTAAGTAAGATAAGCGTTTATTATATTTTATAAGACTTTTTAAGAGGATTTACCGCGGGGAGCGGTTACTATCGACCGGATGCCGACGGCTTTTAGTTAGAGTACGCGGGGTTATAGGACTTAGAAAGAGGAGGAGATAAAAAAAAATAGATATTTTATAGAGGAGAGAAGATTTTCTTTAGTATAGGGCGTTCGCCGCCCGGAAACGCCCGGGGCGCGCCTATTTAACGCCGGAGGCGTACGAAAAAGGTAAAGTATAAGCCGGATTACTCGTCTCTATTATTATCTTCGGCCGATTCCCGCCGGTTTCTACCCGGAGCCTACTACTTTCTACCCTTCTTCCGGGGAGTACCTCGCGCGTCTCGCGCGGCGTCTTATACGGCCTTAGCTTCGGCCGTTATTTCGTAGCGACTACTAATACGGAGGACGGGAGGAATATTACCCCTAGAAAACGAGCGGTTAGCGGATAAAAGCGGGCGGAGAGCGGGGAAACTTACTTTTAACGGAGCTCGATTATAGTATTTACTACCGTGTTATTTACCTCTTAAGTAAGACCGCTAAGGAAGACGTAGTTAGNNNATTTTCTTAAGGTTTTCGCGCGCCCCCTCCCTAAAACGACTATTAGTAGGCCGAAAATAAGCGGAGACCGGTACTTACTTATTAGCGGTACCCGAGCGGGTCTACTAGGCGTAGGCTAGGTAGGCTATCTAAGGGCTAAAGGAAAGCGGTTAGCGGGTAATTTCGAGCGGAAGTCGGAGGGAACTTATAGTTCTTCGTAGTAGTTACGCTACTTTTAGTACGTCTCGTAGGCTATTAGCGTACGATCGCCTTATTAAAAGTTAGCGGATACTAATCGAAAACGAACGGGAAACTTACCTTCTTTACTTAAGGGACGTAGTCCCTCCCGGCGTTAGCGTATAGTACGTAGTATATACGTAGGATTTCTAAGTATAGGTTAGTAACGAGCGGAGATCGGTAGGAATAGGGAGACTTACGGCTATTAGCGGAAGAAGATAGTATAGGGGGAGCTACTATCGCCGGTTAATATCGGTTAGAGACCGGTAGAGGGTTATTAGACTTACTAGTATCGGTAGTATTAGTAGTAGTATTATTATTATTATTATTATTATTATTATTATTATTATTATTGTTATATAGAAGAAAAAGAAGAAGAACGAGAAAGGTTAGAAACTTAAGTATATAGGTACTAGAGGTAAGGTTACCGCGCATAATAAGGCGGTAATAATAGTCCCTTTACTTTTTACTTATAAAGTAGATAATAGGAAGGAGTAAGCGGGTAGATTCGAGCGAAGATCGCCGCTTTTATAGAGGAAAGCGCGCCTTAGGGAGCCTACGAGTAAGGGGAAGAAGGTAATAACGATATAAAGGGGTAGGTAGTAGGCCTATTATAGTAGGGCCACGTAGAAAGAGCTATAAGTTACTATTATAAGTAAACTATAACGTGTAGAAGTAAAGTAAAGGATAATAGAAATAATATTAGGGGGGTACGTCCGCGTCTTTTCGGGGGAAAGGTACCTCCCTACCTACGGAGACCGGCGGAAAACGACCGGGGGAGGGGGGTATTGTAAAGGGTAAGACCCTAGGCTTAGCATAGGCCTAAAGCCTTAGGCCTATGCGATAGCTTAGCTTTCCCGCGGCACCGTGGCCCACCTCTTTTATAGCGGTCCTCGTCTAGGACCTTCCTTCCTCCTTTATCGAACCTATTAAATACCACTTTGAGCCTCAGTGTATACATAGCTCTCCCGTGACACTCTGTTAAGTAGTTCTATAATCCTCTTCGGGGTCTTGTCCTATACTACCTAGACTTAGGCCCCGTATAGCATAGCCGGCTTTATAATCGCTTTATACATAGTCTTCGCTTTATCGAATGTTACTCCCTATATTAAGGCCGTTAGTCTTTCGATAGATTACCTATTCGCGTTAGCTCTTATCTTTGCTTTCTTAACCTATAGGCCCTAACTTAGTTTCGGGTCTAGCTAAATACCTAGGACTCGTAGTTCTAGGGTAGGCTTAGTAAGGTGTCCCTAGATTATAATCGGCGCTTTTATATTATATTTAGTCTTCGCTTTACTAAAGTAGATTAGTTAGTACTTCTCCGGCGCGAATTTAGCTCTATATTTCCGTGCCTATGTTTTATACTCCTCGTATTACGTTTCTAGGATTCTATAGTTCTCTTCTATAGAGTCTAACTATACTAAGATGTTAGTATTATCGACGAATCCCGATGCTAATGTCCTATTCGTTCTAAGTTTCGGTAGGAGATCCGCGACAAATATAAGGAAGAGAATCGGTAAGAGGGTTAATCCTTAGGGTATTCCCGTGTTTATCTAGATAGGGGCTAACTTATATCTTCCTAGGAGTAGTTAGGTCGTCCTCTCTTTTAGGAACGATTAGATAAATTCGACTATCTATATTAGTATTCTCTTTTACCTTAGGATATATATTAGTCTCTCGTATAAGACGTTATCGAATACTCCGGAGATATCGAGTAAGAGGAGTAACGCTACTTTATTCTTTCCGTAGTACTATATATATTTAATCTACTCCGTAATAAGTTCGACCGCTATTAGGGTAGATCTCTTTACTCTCCCCCCTATTTATTCCTCTAGTAGTACTTTATACTCTTCCGCGAACTCTATAAGCCTCCTTACTACTACTTTTTCT
This sequence comes from Pseudocercospora eumusae, assembly GCA_001578235.1. Taxonomy (NCBI): domain Eukaryota; kingdom Fungi; phylum Ascomycota; class Dothideomycetes; order Mycosphaerellales; family Mycosphaerellaceae; genus Pseudocercospora; species Pseudocercospora eumusae. The sequence goes on along the minus strand of LFZN01000119.1, from coordinate 139 downwards.
AGGAGCTTACCTATTATGTTTAGGAGTATAATTAGTCGGTATAACTTAAGTTAGGAGTAGTCCTCTTTCTATAGCTTCCTAAGTACTATAGTAAGGGATTCCTTAAACCGTTTTAGGTAGTATCCTTATTCTATATAGG
>LFZN01000118.1:0-87332 GCA_001578235.1 Pseudocercospora eumusae | reverse complement strand
TAAAGAGGGCGGAAGTAAGTATAGCGATATAACTACGCTCCGAGCATATCGGTCTTAGAGCCTACCTATACTAGAGAAGAGTCCTAGGAATAGAAAGTAAAGCTTACCTATATAGCTACCCGTCTTAGAACCCTAAGTATATACTACTAGTATATAAACGATAGAGGAAAGGGAGGAGCGAGTAGAGATACTAGATAAAAGAGAGGGAATACGATAAGATTATTATAAATAAAGAAGACATTAGAAGAATTATAAAATAGATTATTAAGGAGAGATACCTCGAATAATACGTACTAGCCTAGGAGATAGAGGAGTAGATAGAGAGAAGGGGGGAGGAGAAGGAGGGGAGTAAAGAGGAGGGAGTATTAGGGTAGTAGGTAAGGTAGTTAGAGGGTAAACTCTATAATACTAGTATACCCTAGAGGAAGTTAAACCGAAGGATAAGGGAAGGAAAGATGTAACGAAGGTAAGGAGGAGAGGTTTTTACTAGCGAGCCTAGTTTCCTTTTTATAGAATATATAGCGTTAGACCTATATAGGCCGATAGGCACTAAAACAGGCAAATGAAAGATCTATCTATCTATACGTACTCGGACTTTAAGAAGTTTTACGTAGATTATATCGGGGATCCTATAAACCGTATACTCGACGTAACCCTCGAGTATAAGGTAGCGCGGTAGCGCGAGAACTAGTCGGTTTAGAACTTTACCCTCGAACTCGTAGTACTAGAAGATTAGCTAAGCGATTATACCGAGGCGTAACGAGTACGCTATCTACTCGCTAAGCTTTAGCCTACGTTACGTAGTATAATCGTTAAGTACTACGTAATACCCGAGTTACGGTAAGACCTCGTATAGCTTACGTTACGTATTAAGACCCCTAATAAGCCGTTAAGAAAGCGTCGAGAGCGTATAAGTAGCGAGAATAGGAAAGATAAGAAGAAGCGACGTCGCTAGTTTAATAACTACGGAAGTAGAAGTACTAAGGATAAGCCTACGTCGCGCGATAAGAGAGTACGCGATAAGTACTCGAGGCGCGACTAGAAGGACGGCGATAAGAAGGATAAAGACTACTTCTCGAAGGTTATATACTACGGCTACGAGAGAAGAGGTTACTTAAAGCCTAACTATCTAAATCGCTACTTCTAGAAGTCCGAGGAGAAGGATACGTAATCGGTCCGTAAGATAGACGCTAGCGAGAGCGCTAAGGGAAAAGCTAAGGTATCGACTAGGAGCTAAGGGTAGATATAGAGGCTAGTTTTAGTAGCTTATTAGTATACGTACCTTCGAAGCGAGTATAAGGTACTTTAGTAACGAAGGCGGAGAGCGTACGAGTTATATACTTACTTAACGATATAGCGGATATTAACGTAGTATCCTAAGAATTCGTCCTATAGTATTACTATCTAGAGATTAAGGGGGCGACGATACCTTAGGCGGATAGTTTTTAAGGAGAACGAGGCTACTACTATAGAGCGTATACTCTACGCCTACGGATCGTAGATTCTAACGGTATAGAGAAAGAGACTACCGGTACCTTCTATACCTTCGAGATGCCGAGTCTAGAGATTATCCTAGGTAGGCTATAGCGAAGGGATTAACGGGTAATCGTCGATAGCGCGACGGATACGTAAACCTACGGATTAGACGGCGCCGTACCTAAGGTTATAGTATTAGAGCTATAGTAATTCTTTAGAGAGATAAAGGGTACCCCCTATATCTATACGATTAGCTTAAGCGCCGTATACGCTTCCGAGAACGAGGAGCTACTAGAGGAGTTTAAGGACTTTATAGACATCTTTAGTATATCTTAGGAAGACCGTCGTAAGCTCTACGTAGATATAGAGCATACGATCGACCTAATTGCCGGTAAGAAGCCGCTATATAGAGCTCTATATTATTAGTTAGAGCGAGAACTTAAGGAACTCCGAGTATATCTAATTAAGGCATTAGACAACTAGTAGATTAGGCTAGACCCCCCGTTGGGTTGGGTCCAAACCGAATGGGTTAGGTTAGGTTAGGTTTTTGTGGAGTAACCCGACCGCTCGGGTTAGGTTAGGTTTCGAAACCCGACGCTAAGGACGGTTTCTTGGCGGGGGAAACCGAGTAGCTCGACGGTTTCTTGGCGTAGGGATCTAAAAATAGGATAAGAAAGAAAAGTTTAGAACACGAAAAGATCGCTAAAGGGTAGCTACATTAGTAGCTACATTTTCTCCTAGGGGCCTATAATAGCCTTCGCGGGGGAAATTAGGGCTTATTTCCCCCTTGTTCCATATGCATGCTAACTCCCTGCTAAGAAACCGTCCGCTCGACGGTTTCTTAGCAGGGGGAACCCGAGCGCTCGACGGTTTCTTAGCAGAGGAAACCGTTTAGTCGGGTTGGGTTGGGTTTTCCAACCCAACCCAACCCAACCCAACCCAACCCACCGCGGGGTCTAGATTAGGCCTAGTACTAGCGAGGCGGGTACGCCTATCCTATTCGTACCGAAGAAGGACGGTACTCTAAGACTCTATATCGATTATAGGGGACTAAACGAGGTTACGATTAAAAATCGTTACCCTTTACCCCTTATTAGCGAAACGCTTAACCGGCTTAAGGACGCCGTATAGTATACGTCTTTAGACCTTACGGATGCCTATTATCGTATTCGGATTAAGCGCGGCGACGAGTAGAAGACTACTTTCCGTACGCGGTACGGGTACTTCGAGTATCGGGTTATACCCTTCGGGTTAACTAATATACTAGCGACGTTCTAGGGGTACATTAATCGTACCTTAGTAGGACTCGTAGATACCTACTACGTAGTATACCTCGACGACATCCTAATTTATAGTAGGATACGAGAGGACTATGTGCGGGACGTGCGCGCGGTACTTAAGAGGCTTAGGCGGTTCGGCTTATATGCTAACCGGAAGAAGTATACTTTCTAGAAGAAGGTCGAGTTCCTAGGATTTATCGTAAGTACCGAAGGCGTATCGATAGATCTAAGTAGGGTTACCGTAGTTACTAAGTAGCCGCGCCCGAAGACTCTAATAGAGGTTTAATCCTCCCTTAGATTTTATAACTTCTACCGTAGGTTTATCCCTAACTATTTACGGATTATAACGCCTCTAACCGCTCTTTCGAAAGGAGCTAAGAATAGCTAGAAGCTAGGGTAGATTAAGTAGGACGAAGGCGAGGAGTAAGCGTTCTAAACGCTTAAAGATGCCTTCTATATAGTAATAATACTAAGGTACTTTAATCCTACGAAGCCCCTACGGTTAGAAACCGATACCTCTACGTTCGCGTTAGCTAGGATCCTCTCTTAGTAAGGAGACGATTAGAACTAGCATCCGATCGCTTTCTAGTCCCGCAAAATAATTCCTACGGAGACTAACTACGAAACCTACGATTAGGAACTCTTAGCGGTAGTCGAGTCCTTTAAGCATTAGAGGTACTACTTCGATAGCTCGTAGTATACGGTACGTATACTCGTCGACTACGCTAACCTAAAAGGTTTTATAACTATAAAGTAGCTAAATAGTAGGTAGGCCCGCTAGGTAACCTTCCTTACGCCTTTCGACTTCGTTATTAAGTATTAAGCGGGTAAGAAGAACCCCGCTAATACGCCGTTATAGAGGAGCGACTACGAAGGCGAGACGTAGGCGGTAAGTAATCTACTACTAACGCTATAGGCTAAACTAGCGGTTTAGTCGGACCTAGGTCTAAGCGAGGAACCGGTTATTAAGAGAGTCGAAGTTATATATATACGTATACGAAGCGCGAGCGGTATATAGGGGAGCCCCGAGTTTAGGCTAAGTCTAGCGAGAGTTACTACTACGGTCGTAAAAGACGATAGTCTATACTATAATATTCTATCCCTATTACTCGGGTTCGTATAAGCGTTATAGAAGTTAGAGCCCTCGTCTAAAGAGTTATACGACGCGGCGAAGAATAATAATAACGCCTACGAGGACTATACTCTCTATAATAATACCCTATATAAAGGCGATACGCTTTTTATCCCTAAGGATAAAGTATTATAGACGTAAGTAATACGTATATACTACGACGACGTCCTCGTAGGGCATTTCGGAAAGGATAAGACGATCGAGTTAGTTCGTAGGAAGTACTTCTAGCCTAGAATATTAAAGGATATTACCGAGTACGTTTCGACCTATAAGATCTACTAGAAGTCGAAGGCGAGGCGCTATCGGCTATACGGCGAGTTGTCTACGCTACCGATACTAGATAGGCCGTAGTAGGAATTAATAATAGACTTTATAACCGATCTCCCGCCGAGTAAGCTCGGTAAACGCGTCTATACTACGGTACTCGTAATCGTAGATCGATATACGAAGATAAGCCTCTTTATCGTAACGACGAAGAAGTATATAGTAGTAGAGCTTACGGATATCCTATAGAGGGAGGTAATTAGAAGGTTCGGGGTCCCGGCTAGAATTATTAGTAATCGAGGGTTACTATTTACTAGTTAGTTTTAGAGTAACTTCTACTACGAAACGCATATAAAGCGTAAGCTAAGTATAGCCTTCTATCCGTAGACCGACGGTTAGACGGAGCGTATAAACTAGACGTTAGAGTAATACCTACGGTATTATTATTCGGAAAACTAGGAAGACTAGGCGTCTTAGTTATCGTAAGCGGAATTCGCGTATAATAATAGCGTATACCCTACTCTAAGTATAAGCCCCTTCCGGATACTATATAGTTATAACCCGAATATTATAACTAATATACTATAAGCTCGGGACGAGCTTTCTAAGGGAAGGGTACCCGCGGTAATTAACGCTATAGAACGCCTAAGAATAGTATATAAGACGCTAGTAAAGCGCTAGAAGAACGTAGCCGAGTACTAAGCGAAGTACTATAATACGTACTATAAGGCGAAGTAGTATAGCGTAGGCGATTTAGTCCTACTATCCTCTAAGAACGTTAAGCTAGACGTACTAAAGAAGAAGCTCGGGCTAAAATACCTAGGACCTTTCCGCATTATCGACGTAATCGGCACGTAGGCGTATCGCCTAGCGTTACCTTTAAATACGAACATCTATAACGTATTCTATATATCCCTACTTAAGCCCTAGAAGGGTTAAGAAGGTAAGGAGCTAGATAAGAGTATACCTATCGTAGAGGAAGCGGATAAGTAGCGTATTAAGAAAATCGTAAAGAAGAAGATACGAAGAGGAAAGGCGTACTACCTTATAAGGTAGGTAGGTTAGCTAGATAAGTATAATATATAGGAACTAGCTAAGTATGTAGTAGACTCTATAGCCCTCGACGTATTCGAAGCGTAGGCGAAGAGTAGATAGAACATATAAGAATAAGACTAAGAATAAGATACGTTTAGATAGTATATACTCGTTTCGCTACCTAGGGTTTTTTAACCTATAAAATATATAATTCGCGTAGGCGAAGTACCTACGGCGCGCCTACTCGGCGTCGCCGCCTACTAAAGTACTACTATTATCCTTATCCTCGTCCTCCTCCGGGTCGGAGGAGTAGACGTAGCCTATAGCCTCGTCGATAGCGGCGATAGTAGCGGCGCTAACTTAATAAGCGAGGTTCTACTACGATTAGTATGCGAATAGTAAGATAAGAATAAGCGAAGAGAATACGTACCTAGCGACCGATCTCTACTAGCCCTATAATGTTAGTATTAATACGCTCGAGTACCTCGATAAGATCGATATTACTACCCGTAGCCGTAGCGCCTACGGCGCGCTTACCCTTAAGCGGAGTACCGGAGGAGGTAACCTTATTCTTATTACGGTAGAAAGCGTTAACGGTCGGCTTAATAACTAATAAGAGGTTAGTAAGCGACGCGTATACGAAGATATAGCGATATATACGCGTAATAGTATCGTCTAGCTCGGCTAACTTATTAGCGAAGGCGGCGTCGGCGGTAGCCTAGTCGGCGTACTCTACTAGATTATACGAGTTACGCGTACCGCGTACGGCGCGTAAGCGCGTAAGCGCTAGTACGGTAACGGGTACGTACGGGTAATAGCTATCGGCGTAGCTATAGCGTATTAGTAGAGACGAGTATACGAGACGTATAAGTATAGAATGCTTACCGGCGGTAGTTCTTCTTCTCGGTACCCTCTATAGTACCTAAAAGGTAGACGTCGGTAAGGTCTACTATAAATAAGATTAGCGCGTAAAGCCTACGATACGTAAGAGTAGAGTATACTTACGGTCGGCGGACATATATAGGAAGTAGCGGGTATAGCCCTCGCTAGGGCGCTAGCGACGCTTATAAGCGGACGTAGGCGTAGCCGGATCGTATACGGTACGCTTATATACTAGCGGCGTAGAGCTAGAGGCTATAATGCTAAGAGTAGTATAATAGAGATAAAGGTTAATAGAAGGTTACGGGACGCTTATGTATAGGGTACGGGAAGTAGGGTATAAGAATACGGTACGTTTAAGGAAAAAGAAAAAGTTTCTAAAGAGTAAACCTCGCGTTTTATACTCGACCTACCTACGTAGAGTAAGCGTTACTATAAGTAACGAATTAATAGTTCTTAGAAATACGTATATAAGCTACCTAGTAATAACTTTTATAGAAAAATAGTAAAGCTAGAGAAGTATAGTAACTAAGATAGCGCTATATAGTAACTATATAGAAGCGAGAAGAACGTAGTAGAAGCGCTCGAGGGACGTAAGTTAAAGTCTTAGAAAAGAGCCTTAAATCCTCGTAGCTAAGGATAGCTATATAGGGAGAGGGAAGACTCTTATAAGAGCCTCGAGGAGGTAAAGTCTCGAGCTAAGCCTAGCTTAGCATACATAGTAAGATACGGCCTATAGGCGCATACTATACAGGTTACGTATATAGGTATTACGGATATAATACGCTAGGGTTTCCGTAATTATGCTAATAGTTATCCTAAGCTAGCGGTACGACTATAGTTAGTAGTTAGTAAGTAGGCTCCCCGTATGCGGAGTATCCGTGAGGATCCGCGTAGCGGTGTTTATTAGCCTAGCCTAAAACACTTAGTAAAGGGTACTAATTAGTTCTCCTACCTCCTAACCTATAGGAGTATTTAGTGTTCTATACGTTGCTACATACCTCTCTCTTACAGACGCTATACGCGTAAACATAAAGCCCGGGTACGAAGATACGAAACTACCTACGATTACCTACCCTCTTAGCGGCCCCGATAAGGAGGTAGTTAATAAGGCCTTCGATCTACTATATGCCTAGTATAAGATGTCCTTTACTATAAAGCCTACTTAGTTTACGTTCCCTATATTTATAGTCTAGAAGAACGTCGCTATCGACGGTAAGCTAGTACGAAAAGGCCGGGCTATTATCGACGTACGAGGCCTAAATAAGATCGTTATTAAAGACTCGTACCTATTACCGCGGTAGGAAGACATTATTAGAGCCCTAAAAGGCTATGCCTATATTACTATAGTCGACGTAGTTACATTCTTCTACTAATAGGCCGTCGCTCCGTAGGACTACTATAAATTCGCTATTAATAGCTATAGAGGTTAGGAGTAGATGTACGTAGCGATTATAGGTTACGCTAATAGTATTTAACACGTATAGCGCTAGCTCGATAAAATCCTTAAGCCGTATAGGTACTACTACTACGCATATATCGATAATATCGTAATCTTCTTACGCACGTTTAAGGAGTATATAACTTACTTAGAAGTAGTATTTATACTACTAAATTCTTACGACATTAGTATCGCTCCGTATAAGTCCTTCTTAGCCTATCCTTCGACATCGCTACTAGGATAGAGAGTCTCGGGGCTTAGCTTCGCGATATACGAAGAAAAGGTTAAAGCTATACTAGATCTTAAGTTCCCCTCTTCCTTAAAGGATATCGAGTTTTATCTCGGCCTTATAGGCTAGTAGCGGTAACATATCCCGTACTACTCTACTATCGTCGCCCCGTTCGAGTTAAGGAAGAAGGAGCTATTACGCCTAGCCCCTTCGAATAAGGGCCCTAAGCGGAAGAGATACGTCGCTCGTATATAAGTATTTAAGCTAGATATATACCTCGGAGTAGAGCGTAAAGCCTTTAATATACTACGGTAGCTTTACCGCGAAGTTAAATTCTTATACTATGCCGATCCGGATAGGCCTATCTATATCGACCTTAATACATGTACTAGAGGCTTCGTAGCGGTACTATACTACGTTAAGGATAACCTAGAGCCCTACGTAGAAAACGGTAAGGCTACTAGATTCTAGCCGTACTAAGTCTAGGTAATTATATATCTTAGTAAGGCCCTTACGGACGTCGAAAAGAGGTACCTAACTATAGAGCTAGAGGTCGGGGACTTAGTATAGATAGCTCGTAAGGTTAGATATATCTTATAAGCTATACGAAAGCTAATTTATATTTTCTCCGACTACATTATAGCGCTTAGTATAACTATAGCGTCTAGCCTTACTATAATAACCTTAACGGATAAGCTTAATCTCCGACTAGTACGAGCGGGCTATTATCTTTCCTAGTTCCCTAATCTTAAAGTCCTATATCGGCTAGGTAGGCTCTATAGTATTCCGGACGCCCTTAGTAGGCTAGTCGAAGAACTAGACCGCGAAGAGGACTAAACTAGCGATACTCTAGATCCGCTAGTATACGACGATCTAGCCCCGAATAGCGACGTTATAGACGCCTTTTACGTTTACGACGAGTACGAATCCGATAATACGGACGGCCCGCTTTACTTTTATACTAACTTAATAGACGAACATTCGGGCCGTACGTTTACATCGCTAGAGGAGCTAGTTTTCTACTCTATTCTAGTCGAGCTCTCCGATGCTTTTAAGGACGACTTAAAGCGCGGCTATACTACTAATAGACACTAGGCTAAGATCCTCGCCTAGCTAATGTCACGGGGTGCCCTTGCCAAATTGGGTTAGCGCCGGGAGTGTCCGGCTTAGCACGAGCCTATATCTCTCTCTCTCGCTCTCGTAGACTAGATCTTTAGTCTACTTTCTCGATAGGACCTAAACTACGCACTTAACCCCTTGTTATAAAGTAGACTCGCATATAGGAACTAGAAGCCATCGGTATAGCGATAACAATTATCGCGACACGTAGCGTATTCATCGAGAAACGCGATACCTCGAAATCGGGCCCGAAACGCCCTTTAAATACCTCCGCTAGCAGCGAAGAGTCCGCTAGCAGCGACACACCGCTAGTGCTACCTTCCGCCAAAGCTACACGCTAGTACGATAGCGACATTACCCTATTAGTTAGTAGCGCCTTCTTCGCGAGTAGTAATAGCGAGAACCTACTTAATCGGCTAGTAGCTTAGCGAGCCCGCGCTATTACTAACAAACGCTGTGTTTATAGCGACTTCCTTATACATTTCTACGAAAACTACTTTATCGACGACGACACCGACGACGACGACACCGACGACGACGACACCGACGACGACGACACCGACGACGAGGGTCCTAAAAGCGACAATAACAGCGATTGCGACTTAAACGACTCTTTCTACGCTAAGGATAGCTAGTATTACTATATCCTTTGTAACGAGAGCTAGGACCCTTGTCCTTTACACGACCCTTATAACACTCGCTAGCCTAAATAACGGCCTTACAATCGATTATCTCCCTTAGTAACGCTAGTTATAGTAGCTATTGTTTACTTCACGCCTCTAACGGCGTAAGAGAAGGAAGAGATAAGAATTAAGAACTACTACTTCCGTTATAGATAACCTAGATACCGTAGCTACGACAAATACTATCTAAATAATACTTAGCAAGACCGCTCGAAGAAGCTAACCTCTACGCCCTTACCCTCACAAACGATACTCGCGGCTTCCGCTATCTCGCCGCTACCGCGCGCCGTACGCGCTCTCGATTAAGCCGCTACTATCGTTCAAAAGTACGACATTCACTTCCGCTTAGACTAGCTTTTAGTAGCCGTTATAAGCCTTATCGACGTATTGCCGACACCTTCCGCTCCGCCGTTACTAATACTACGCGCCGCACGCGCTCTCGATTAAGCCGCCGCTATCGTATAGAAGCACGGCCTCTTAATGTCTATTATAGACCTTATTCACTTACTTCCGACTCCATCGCTCCGATCCTACGCCGCCGAGCTTTATTACACATACGCCGTTAGTAGTTCCGATATTACATGAAAGAGTAAGATAAGCGTTAAGCACACGTTTAGTAAGAGTAAGCGCCGAAGAATAAGCGAACAACTAATAGTAGTTTCTCGGCCTCTTATTGGCTATCGCTAGAAACACGCTTAATCGCATTTTCTTAATCCGTACGAGTCGATTGCGCAAGTAATAGATCTACGCCGCAGTTCTTAGTACGGGCTACATAATCCGTATAGGCTACAACCATTTCCTTTAGATATCGATATCTTAATAACCGCTCGTCGTACGCACATTCTAGCTGCACGACGCTATTCCGCTCGATCTCCTAATCTTTAGTATATGCTACATACCTATTGCTATACGAGGACGAAGGCAATCTTGAAGGGGGGGGGTAGTGTTACGGGGTGCCCCTACTAAATTAGGTTAGCGCCGGGAGTGTCCGGCTTAGTACGAGCCTATATCTCTCTCTCTCGCTCTCGTAGACTAGATCTTTAGTCTACTTTCTCGATAGGACCTGAACCACGCACTTGACCCCTTGTTAGCTAAAGAGTACCGAAGAACGCCGTATACGTATAATAGTAGAAGAACAGAATGCGACCGAGTACGAAGTAGCGCTAGCTATAGTAAGTATATAGGTAGAAGCGGATAAGGACGTACGATTAGATTAGTACGAGGGTAAGTAAGAGTCTAGCCCCCTTAGCCTCTAATCTTTTCTACGAGGAGACCTTATCTTCTTTAAAGACGATACGGACGGCCGAGAGAGACTCTACATCCCTCTATTACTATACTAGGAGATCTTCTAAATAGCTTACGACTAGTATTACTACGCTAGCTACTATCGTATATACGCTCGCGTTTATACTAGTTTCTATATCCGCTACCTCGGAAGCGAGGTTACGAAGTATATTAAATACTATTCTAAATATATTCTTAACTAAACGCTACGCTATCCGCTATACGGGGAGCTCTACCCTATTAAGTACCTCCCCGTCCCGTAATATACGGTTATAGCTAACTAGGTATACGGGCTACTACCGGACCCTAAACGCTACGACGGCTTTCTTACGGAAACGTATAAGTTTACTAAACGAGTTATACTCCGCCGTACGAAGTCTACGTAGACGGCGTAGTAATACGGCGCGGACTAGATCTAAGGGTACGTTAAGCTTAAGCGTAGCCTTCCTTCTATAATAATCGGTAATAGAGACCCGATCTAGATAAGTAAATTTATATAGGCGGTTTTTAAGAAACTCGGGACCCGTTTCTTCGTAACTATAGTATATTACCCCTAGTCGGATAGCTAGTCCGAGCGCATAAATTAGACGGTAGAAATAGTACTACGGTTCTATATATCTAACTATCCGGATAGCTACTAGTCCGAGGTACTACCTTATATATAGGTAGAGCTTAATAACGCTAGAAATACGTCTACCGGAGAGATACTTAATATCCTTATCTAAGGTTTTAAGACTAACCTAGACGCACTTAACCCGCTAACTAAGCTATTAACTAAGGACTACGCCGCCTTAAGATAGGTAGTACGGGACTAAGCCGCCGATTCCCTCGCTTAGGCGGTAGCTATAATAAAGGAGAGGTACGATCGTATATATCGCCTAATCTCCTTTAGGGTCGGTTAACGAGTCCTACTTAAACTATATAAGGGATATAGGCTCCCCGGTAATCCGAATCGGAAGTTATCCGCATAGCGTATAGGACTATTTAAAGTTATTAAGCGCGTAGGTAACCTCGTATACGAACTAGACCTTCCGCCGGTTATACGCATCTACCTAGTAGTCTCCGTTACATAGCTAGAAGCATATCCGGAAGGTAGAGACCTATACGATCGTAAGGTTCTAGAGCTAGGCCCCGTCCTCGAGATAGTAAAGGACGACGAGCTATTCCCCTATACGCCGCATTATAAGATCGAGAGACTCCTTAGTAGGCGTATAAGTAGAGGTAAGATCTAGTATCTTATAAAGTAGCGCGGATATAGCTATGCGTATAGCGTATAGTACGATATCGATAATCTAAAAGACGCCGTAGAGCTCGTCTAAGAATACGAGCGTACTTATCTATAAGCGCCTACTAGTAGTAGGCGTATAACTAATTAACCTTAGTAATTAACGTAGTTAGCGTAGCCTTTTTTAGGCGCCTAGGAGAACCTACCTTCGCCGCTAACGCGTACTTTACGTAGAGCGGGCCGGAAAGGCTCCTAAGTATACGGAGAAATACTTACTATAACATCCTATAGCGAAGAGCCCCTCCGCTCGTATTCCTAGCGACCTCGAGTATTATAGTAGTATACTTCGTACTAATATCTACCGAAAGCTACGTATACTTATTACGTTAGTCGCCGTTACTATTATCTCTTATAGGCGCGCGGCTTTTACCGAAGTACGAGTTCCTATTATTCCTATTATTACGCTCTATATTACGCGTACGGTTACTACGGCTAACGTTACCGCTATTATCTCTATTATTTTATTTAGTTTTACCCGTACGGACTAGCTAAGTTACTACTAGAGACGCCTACTAGTAACGTAAAAATTTCTTCTAATAATAATAACTTTTCGTATATATATAACGCTATCTTTTTTTAGCGCCCGTACCCCCTTCCTTATCCTAATAAACGTAATAAGCCCTATCGTACTCGTCTATTCGAAGATACGGTAAGCTTACTACGATAGCGATATCGGTAAGCTAGCCGCCTAGAAAGACACGGCTCGATAGGCCGTTAGAGTAAGACTAGTCCGCCTCGGAACTTATAGAAGCGGACGGGTTATCTACCCCGACGATACGATAGGACGTAGACGCGCCGGTATAGATCCCGTACGCGTACGACCTACTAGGTATATATGCTATCGGTATCCTTATACTAGAGGAGCGTACCTAGATTAATACGTAGTTAAAGTACTAAAAGCGAGAGCTAGAAACGGATCGCTACGTAGTATTATATATTATTCGCGAGTATAACGCTATCGCGAAATAGATAATAGACCTAGGGTACGCGGTTAACAAGAAGATTTAGGTACGTATATATATCGCCCCGATCCCGAGCGAACTAGCTACGACGAGTACGGCTATTATCCTAGTAACGGCCGCCGACTAGCGACTAAAGATATACTACTCTACGCGCGCGATAATCGAGAGAGTAAGGTACTATAACATCTAGCGTAATAATTACCCGTTCCCGCTTACTAACCTAGACCTTAGCTATAAACCGTACGTCCTACTCGAAGGCGACGATTTATTATTACCGGTAGTCGCTATTATAGACGTAGACGACTTCTTAAACTTCTTCGGCGTTCGTACTAACGCCTATTTCCTCGATATAGGTATAAGCTTTCTTAAGGAATACGCTAGCTAGCGAGTACGTCTAATCCCGGTATAGTATATAATACTTATTACGCCGTTAGAGCTAGTACCGGAGTATATAAGGGATTACCCGCTATTTTTTACCCTATACGGCCTCGCGTCCTTATAGGTATATCGAACCGGAATAAGTAAGTAAGGCGTCCTAATCGGTTAGCTATACCGATAGTCTATACTAACCGTAGCTTCCGCCTTAGTAAGTTATAGATTCTACGTAGCTACGGTCGATCGCTTCGTCGCGATTATGTAGGCTATAATATCGGTAGGCGAAGATAACGTCTATCTCCTTTAACTCCTTATACGTATCGTTAAAATAGCTATATCGTTACTAGCGTAGCTACCGCTATACTACCTCGCTAATCGCTATGTCTCCGTCGATTAAGTAGGGGATTAGTAGCAAGATGTAAAGTACGCTATATTACGCGTACGCGTTTACGCGCGTAAGCCGTACGACCCCGTTATAGATAGCGATATCCCCTAGCCGCTACTATTACCGACGTAGAAAGCTATACTACGTACCGCGGAGCTATACTAGCGCTAGCGTTCGACGCTATACGTAAGAGTTATTAACGATAGACTAGTAATAGTTACGACGCGTAACTACGGATAGTAGTAGGACTATATAACGTATCTACCCGGAGCTAAGTAGGCTAACGATAAGCTAGTACCTATACGGGAGCTTATAGTAGAGAACTAGTAGCGGTAAGATCTACCGTCTAGCTAATAAGTACGCCCTTAATAGCTACCTAGCTAATAGCTACGCGCTTAGTAGCCGCCTAGCTAAGAGGTACGCTAAGAAGCGCGCCCTTAGTAGCCGTAACCTCTATAGCTAGAAGAGAATACGGGTAATAATACCGTAGGCGTATAACTACGTAGCGAGGTAGAAGATATAGATACGAATAACCGCTTTTAGATACGCGCCCTCCTACGAACATTACTTATCCCTAAGGCGGGTAGCGATAACTACGTCGCTATAGTATAAATACTTATAGGCCGCACCTTATAGATAGCTAAGGGTAAGAGGTTTTTAAACGAAATAATCCGGTACGAGCTCGTTACCCTTAACGATAAAGGCCGTCTCTACTTAACCCCTAGAGGTAAGTAAGAATACCTAAAGGACGTCCGCCCTAGCGATATTACAAATCCCGACTCTATAGACCTAGTATTCGCGTATAAACGTAACGGCGTCCCGATACTAGCTAGCGACGACGTATCTAGGCTACTAGCGACATGTATAAAGGAATTATCTATATATTAGGACTACGCGCTACGAGTATACTCCGTAGCCGTAACGATAGTAGCTCTAGCGGAAGCTAACGACTAGCGCCTAATCGATACTATTAAGACGGTAGACGCTATAATAACCCGTCTAGGTAGGAGAGCTACGGGCATATAAATAATACGCTTTAACTCCGAGGGACTTAATACTAGCGAGGACGCTAACCTATTTTACGGCTAGGCGTACGAGATTATAGGAAAGAGGAATAACGATATATACCTATAAGAGATATTTAGAATAAATAGATACTAGTCGAAAGGCGACCTAATCCTAGTCGACATATACGTACTATTTATAAACGGAGTAGTCTAAGAATAGACTACGAGCCTAACGCCTCCGCCGCCCTTATTATCTACTTAGCCGCCTACCGCCTAGGTATAGACGACCTTATTATCTACTTAGTAGCCTATTACCTAGGCATAAATAACCTAAGGTGCTAAGGACGACATCTTTACCTATTCCTAGGACGACGACGAGCTAATAATGCCTAACGAAGATGCCCTCGTCCCGCCTTAAAGTAAGTGATAAGTACTAACGAAGCTTACTAGCGGAAAGGTACCGTCGAAGCCTACGTTACTTAAGCTAAGCGAAAAGATACTATTAAAGCCTACTTTACTCGAGCCGAGCGGAAAGATACTATCGAAGCCTACCTTCCCTAAGCTAAGAAAGACGCTATACGCTAGCTCCGAGAACTACGGAGAAGACCGTATAAAGCTTACTATTATAGGCATTCTATAGGAGCCGCTATTATACGAGGATTTACTTAGCGACTAGCTAAAGTACTATAACTTTCCTATCGATAAGGCATTCGTACGTAAGTACCTCGAAGATAAATATAACTATAACATCGAGTACGCCGATAGTTAATTCTTTTAGACCGAGGACGGAGCTACTTCGTACTAGCGCGTCTACGAGTAGTACGGCCTACCCTTACTCGATAAGCTATCGGATATTATAGAGGTACTCGTAGACTCCGAGTAATTAGTAATAACCGGTAATAGCGCTTCTAAGACTACGAACGCTAACGATGCTAGTAAAGACGTTTCTAAGCCTACTATAGCTAATAAGACTAAGCCTACTATTAATAATGCTAACGGGAACGCGACTATACCTAGTAGCGGTACGAGCGATAGGATAACACGTAGCTAAACGGGCGCGAAGGATAAGAAGGCGGAAGAAGAGAAGCGCTAAAAGGATAAGAAGGCTAAAGAAGATAAGCGTAAGAAGCTTAAGAAAGCTAGAAAGGAGAAGCGTACGGATAAGAAGGCTAAAGAGGAGAAGCGTAAGGAAGGTAAAGGTAAGACGGATAAAGGTAAGAAGGGGATAGATAGTACTAAGGATATAGAGAGTAGCGAGTCGGAGTAAGACGACTCTTCGGACGACGAGGGCGGCACTAATCGCGCGCCGAGACTAATATACCTTAAACTCTAGTAACTATATACGCTATAGGACTAAGGCGAGCCGGTAAAGAAAGAGGGTAACGAGGATACTCTCCTATATAACGTAATAGGCTTCCTAGCCTCCGACTAAGTACTACCGATAGGGTATTACCTTTTAGATAATAAGCTAGGCATAGTATTTTAGGCTAAAGATAAGCGTATAATCTCCTCTAAAGACATCGGTAAGAGATACCCGGTAGTAGTAGACGTATATAGCATAGTTCGGAGAAACCGAAAAAGTATAGGCGCCGCGTACGTTATAGAAGATATTACCGGCCGCTCTATAAAAATCGCTTCTACGTACTACTAAGTTATACTCTAGGGTAGTAGCGGGCTTCGCGTAAAAGTACCGTAGGAGATTAACATAACGACGCTACCCGAGAATAATTATAATAATTAGTCTTAGCGTATATCTAAACTAGTAATATACGAGGGTATTACCGTCTTAATAGTTAGTACTCGCGCCTTTAGGAGGCTCGGTAAAGTAGTACGTAAGGTCGTTAAGGATCTATAGATAATATACCTCTATCTAATATTAAAGACTAACTTTAACTCTAGCCGTAACGATTAGCCGACCGTTATCGACTATAACGCTATACTAGATTATATTATTAGGAATATACGCGAGGCTAACGAGTCCGACCTATAAGCCGCCCTTACGTACTTCCTCGACATAATCTACGCGTAGCTATAGTTCGGTAGAGGTACGTATGTCGCGGCCGAGAAGCGCGATATTAGCGTACGCCTACCTCTCGTAGAAGTACGTTTCTA
Source organism: Pseudocercospora eumusae (assembly GCA_001578235.1). NCBI lineage: Eukaryota > Fungi > Ascomycota > Dothideomycetes > Mycosphaerellales > Mycosphaerellaceae > Pseudocercospora > Pseudocercospora eumusae. Next base: position 70,384 of record LFZN01000118.1, on the reverse strand, counting down.
GCTAACCGATATCGACTACGAATATACTACTAAGGACGACGATGCCTAGAAGCGCGCGCGCGGTATAGGCCTATCGGGTATTTACGGTTACTATAACCGTCTTATAGTAGAATAATAAAAGAACTACCGTAAATGCCTACCGGAAAAGGTATAATAGGAACTCGCTAAACTTACGTAGAAGATAACCGCTACTAAGACGGAGGCTATCGCTAATATACTAAATATCTTTACGACAAAGCCGAAGCCTACGCTAAAGAAGAGTACTCGTAAGAATAAGGCTAAGGGTACTAAGAGTACGCTAACTATACTAAACACGCCTATTACGATCTTAGATAATAAAGATAGCGACGGCTTCGCGCCGCTAGAGTCTACTACTAAAAAGCGTATAACGAAGACCTATACGTAACTAGCTAAGAGATTCGTTAAGGTAGACTAGACTATGTCTAGTAGCGACTAAATACGATACGCACATAACATAACTATAGCATTATCTAGCCTATAGTAGCTATCTACACTACGCCCGAGTACATCCTACTACTAGTACTACATAGTAGGCGGTGTTTCCTCCGTCCGTAGGGGGGTATTATTGCGGTAGGTGTACGCCGCCTCTACGAGGTAGGAGTACACCGCCGCCTCTTGTAGATAGACATAGAGGTAGCCCTTATAGATAAATGATTAATTATACACTTACACATTAGCTCTTATTTAGCACCGACGTACTAGCTACATTTGGTAGCTACATTTTTGCTTAGAGCCTACTTAGAGTCTTCTTAGAGGCTTATAAGATAGCCTTTACGGGGATTATTAGGGCTTGTTTCCCCCTTTCTCTATATCCATGCCAAGAAACCGACTGCTCGGGTTGGGTTAGGTTTTCCAACCCAACCCACCGCGGGGTCTATTCGAACCTCTTTATATCCCCTTCCGCTACTATATAGAGCTTAACTACTCTACGCCTATCTTTCCTTACCCCTATAATCTCTTTTATCCCTATCTTTTAGACGATTTCTTTCCCTATTATCTTATCGAGATCCTCTTATTCTTAGGGGTCTATAATATAGACCTTAATAGCTATCTTCTTCTCCTTAAGACTAGCTACCTTTACCTATGTGTCTTAGCTAGTTCTCGGGGCTGAAAGAGCTCCCTTCTATGCTTTTACTATAGTAGTTCCTACCGCTTTATCTACTATTATCTTTATGTCGTTCTTTAGTACTTTTAGACCTCCTAGGAGTTCTTCTACTATTATTTTTAGCGCTCTTTCTAGGACCTCCCTATCTACCGCTATTACTATCTCCTACGCCCTTTCGTACGTTTCCCTCTACTCGTCTCCTTCGCCCGGGGGCCTCGTCGTCGTCGCAGTCGTCGTCGCCATTATCGATTAGATATATATAGTACTACAAGACGCGTATATAATTACGAAACTAACGCCTAAGTACTAAGTGCTACTCCGGGCACGTTATCGTAAATCCTAATACTAACGCCCTAGGGTAGGGCGTTTTAGGAGGGGGGGATAATATAAGGGAATCGTACCCTTACACCCCTCCGAGGTACCCTAGAGGTACCCTAGGGATACCCCGTAGGTACCTATTAGGTAACTCGGATGCACCGGCGCCTTAGCGCTATAGGATAAACTACCCTCTCCTACTCGATCTACTTTTTCGTTCCTTAGGTAATATCGATAGTCATCGAATATACTGCTTAGTCGTATTGTTACACCCTATGCACCAAACGCCTCACACATTTAGTCGAAGACATTAATAAAGGTTCCCTACTAATAGAGACGACTAAGGGTAATGCTAGTATGCCTAGTAGCGAGGTATTTACTAAGATAGCGGAGATTAAGACAAGCGACATTCCTACGACAATTTACGTACCTATAGAGCTCGTATAACCTTTATATATATAAAACGAAGGGTCTAATATATATAGACCTTAAAGGGAAGGTAAGAAAGTAAAAGGTTATACGAGCTCTATAGGTACGTAAATTGTCGTAGGAATGTCGCTTATCTTTAACGTTACTACTACGAAGGTAAGGCGTTAGCTATAGAGCTACATGCTAAGCCTAGCGATAGTAAGGTATTATTTAACTACCTTTAGTCTAATAATATTCATCTTTTAGTATATTATAGAGTAGATTAAACTAAGTTATTTGCGCTTAGACCCCCCGTTGGGTTGGGTTGGGTTAGGTTAGGTTTTCCAACCTAACCCAACCCGAGCAGTCGGTTTCTTGGCAGGGGAAACCCGACCGCTAGTCGGTTTCTTAGCATAGATATAGAATAATAGCCTTTAAGGGGGAGATAAGCCCTAATATTCCCCGTAGAGGCTATTATAAGCCTCTAAGTAGTAGTACGAAGGCTCTAGGCAAATGTAGCCACTAATGTAGCTACCTAAGAGTTAAAAAAAGTTCTTTTCGCGTTCCTTATACTAAGCCTATGCTAAGAAACCGACTAGCGGTCGGTTTCTTAGTAACCTAACCTAACCCGAGCGCTCGGGTTACTCCATAAAACCCTAACCTAACCTAACCCATTCGGTTTCAACCTAACCTAACGGGGGGTCTATTTGCGCTATTGTTAACCTATTTACGACTACTAGAAGATATATTATCGTTATATAAAGATAATACTAATATAGTGTAAAAACGCCCTCCGAATGCCCGAGACCGCCCGGGTGCTAGGTGTTCTTGGCCCTCGAGACTAAACCGAGCCCCAGCTACCCGCCCGAGCCCTAGCATATCCCGATTCTAGGGCCAGTGCAGAATCGCGCCTATATTAAATTACGTGCTATTTCCGCCTAATACGTCGTGTTTCCGTTCTTAGTTAGTATTGTTAATAGGTACGGCGCGTTACCTATAGGAAGTCGCGTCTCTAAGTCTACTATAGCACCTAGTATAGCACCCTAAATATCGCATTTTAACCCTCTCTTATAGTATATATCGATAATAGCTTAATCTCTATTATATAAGGAATATATCGAGGACTTTCTCGCGACCGAGGATAATTTTATCGCTAGCGCCGGCGCCGGCGCCGCGGAGATAGAGATAGAGGTAGAGGTAGAGGTAGAGGTAGAAGGCGCGGTAGAGGTAGAAGGCGCGGTAGAGGCAGAAGGCGCGGTAGAGAGGGCGGAGGTAGACGTTGTAGAAGTCGACTTTCTTACGCCCGAGGATAATGTCGTCGCCGCCGCCGCCGCGGAGATAGAGATAGAGGTAGAAGGCGCGGTAGAGAGGGCGGAGGTAGACGTTGTGTCGTAGGAAGAAGTCTAATTTATGTCGGAGACACGTATTCGAGGCCGTAGTTACTTACTAAGCGTACCTCGCGAGCGTATGTTACTACCTAATAACCGATTAGTATCGCTACGCCCTTAGAAGTACCCATTTTCGCTAAAGGAGCGCGTCCGTAGACCTATGCCGTAAGAAACAACCTTTCCTTCTTACCGAGCCCTCGAGTCTTATGTCTACGCATTTAGTAAGGCTACTAGATACGAGTTTAAGTAGTATAAGCCCTAGAAGAATAAGGACGGCATTAAATACCGCTACCGTTAGGTCTACGGTTACTTTAGTAAGCTAGATAAGCGTACGTAGAAATAGGACGGCGGCGAGATGAAACGGAAGTCGACTTCGAAGAAGATAGGTTATAAGTTCTATTTCCACGCGGTTACTATCGATCTAGGTTAGCCTAACGGTTAATAGGTTATCCGGCATTCTACTAAAGAAGAATACTATGTCTATAACTATAAGAAGGACGACGTTATCGCTCTTACTACTTATAGGCGGCGCTCGAGGACTACACAATTCCTAGAAGAATTAGAGCGCTTATAGTAGGCTCGAATACTAACCTTAAAGATTATAGCCTACTTCCGCGGGCGTAGTATCATCATTAAACTAAAGGACGTATAAAATGTTGCTATAGCTCGCAATATTAATGCCCGATAAGAGATAAACTAGGCTTAACGGATAGTTAAGTTACTAGACGATAATAATATATTCTACGAGATTAATACTAACCCTTAGAACGGCGCTATTCGTAGTATAGTTACCCTCTACCCTAAGTTAATCGAGGCCTTTAAAGAGATACTATATACGCTTATTCTTAATACTACGTACTTAACTAACATATATAATCTTAAGCTACTAGACATTGTCGCTACTAGACCGATAAACGACACTATTAAGCTTAGTATTAGCCTTATGAAACCGAAGCCTAAGAAGGCTAACTTCGTAAAGTTATTACGTTCTATAAGGAATAGTCTTAAGTAAGCTAGATGTACTATGCCTCTTATTATCGGTACTAACCGTAAAGAGGCACTAATCCATGCTATTAAAGAGGTTATACCGGAAGCGATAAACATCGTTTACGACTAGCATCTTTAGTAGGACGTCTTAGCTCGTATACGTAAAGAACGTAGCGAGTTTACATAGATAAAGGGCCCTAACGGTTGCTAGATTAATAGTCTATTAACTAATAAGTTCCTTAAGCTATTCGTACATACTATCTATAGTTAAACTAAGGCCGAGTTTAACGAGAACGCACGGAAATTAGACAACGTATACCCTATGTTTAAGAGCTACTTAAATAACAACTAGTAGCGCTATAAGACTTACATTATCGACTACTAGACTAACTAGGTTCTACACTTTAGCTATAAGACAACATTACGAGTTAAATCTACGCATAGACGTATTAAGGTCTAGCTTAACTATAGCAGCCGCTACGATATATTTACCTTATTTAAGAGCCTTCTTAACTAGTGGAACGAAGGCTATAATCGACGCCGTGTCCGCCTTACTAAGAACCTAAAGAGGTGTAATAAGGCCCTTACTAGACTATTCTAGGCAAGCGTTTCTCGAGTTGTAAGTAATTACTACCTACTAGAAGTAAAGGTCTAATACTAACGTACTACCGACCTCCTATATACTATAACCGATAATAATAGTAACGAGATTAAGTACTCGGCGTACTCGTGTGCCTACTTATACTACCGCTGTAACGACTACCTAAGTAAGACTTATAGTTATCCTTATAAATACGACATTATAAAGCTTCTCGAAATAGGTAGTAGCCGCGCTATACTACTACCGAGCTACTTTTATAGGTACTAGCTTATTAACTTCCGTAAGACGTGCAACCTACGAGAGCTAGAAGTTATCTTTAGTAACCGGAAACCTCTTACTAGCGGAGCTACGTTATATACTATAAAGCGTGCTTAGATAGCTCGCGAATTAGACGACTTAAACGAGACTACGGTCGCTAAGAGATAGAAGCTTATAATAGCTAGAACGACTAACTTTATACTCGAGCCTAGTATGTCGCTAACTTAACTAAGGATAACCGTTAAGCATTGTAAGTACGTTAAGAGCTAATGCCGCACTTAATAGTGCCCTTACTAGAAGGCTAATCGTGCGTATAGCTCTACCTACTACCTAAGCGGATTCGAGTACTATAATCTACGCGTCGAGTCTTTACTTCTAGTAGCTCCGGAGCCTCCTTCTAAGCTAGATATTCTTCGCCGAGAGATTAAAGACCTACGTGCACGTAAGGGTTAGCGTCTATAAGTAGAGGAAGATCGTAGGAGATAATAGCTTAAACATAACCGTTAGTAGGTAGCATTAATTAAATAATAGCGGTAGTAGGCTACTTAGTAGCAATAATAGCGACAATAATAGTAGGCTGCTTAGCATTAATAATAGCGATAGTAGTAGTAGTCGCTTACGTAGCTAGTGCGGTAGATAATAGTACCACTTTATTAGAATATACTATAGTAATAGTACTATTAGTATTATATACAGTAGTAGGCTAGTTAGTAGTAATAGGCTAGTTAGTAGTAGAGAGACGATTATAAGCTAGCCTATATAGCATCGCGTAGTTATAAGGCTATAGGTCGCAAGCCGCTTAGACCTAAGTAGATAGAGCGGTCGCACTATGCTAATAACACCTTAAATTTGCCTATACTACTGTCTTACTAACAATCTTTAGCTTCATAGCTAGCGGTAGCATTAGTTACCCGGTCGGAGGTAGTTGCGGAGACCCGATAATCGCTTCTACACGCGATTTTGTATGGAACAGTCGATCTCGTAATCTCGGGATATGCTGGGGCTCGGGCGGGTAGCTGGGGCTCGGTTTAGTCTCGAGGGTTCTTGGCAGGTGTCCCCGATCCGTTTTGGCCGATCTCGGTACGATGATCTCGGTACGATGTTCCGAAGAGCGGTCGGACCGTGTCGCGAAAAGCACACGTCCGCGTCGAGCTGGCGTCGCCTCGACATTGGCGACCGAGACGATACTTACAACATAGAGCAACCACATCATCCACGCTACTAATACCGCCAATATGTCGGACTTCGAAGATAACGACGAGATGGAAATCGACCGCCCATCCAACGACATCCAATTCTCCTCAGCCAAAGACAGTAAAGGCAAACGCAGCGCCGCCAACCTTCCAGTCGAAGCCGAAGACAATCTCCCGTGGGTAGAGAAATACAGGCCCAACTCCCTCTCAGACGTTTCCGGACACCAGGACATTCTAGCCACAATCAACAAATTCGTCGACTCAAATCGCCTCCCACATCTTCTACTCTACGGCCCACCAGGCACAGGCAAGACCTCCACTGTCCTCGCCTTGGCACGCAGAATATACGGCAACAAGAACATGCGGCAGATGGTGCTCGAACTCAACGCCTCCGATGATCGCGGTATCGACGTAGTGCGAGAACAGATCAAGACCTTCAGCTCCACAAAACAGATCTTCGCAGGCAGCTTCGACAAGCAGGACGACAGCATGGCGACATACAAGCTCATCATACTCGACGAGGCGGATGCAATGACGAGTACGGCGCAAATGGCGCTGAGACGAATCATGGAGCGATATACAGCCAACACAAGATTCTGCATCATCGCCAACTACACCCACAAACTTAGCCCCGCACTCCTCTCGCGATGTACGAGATTCCGTTTCTCGCCCTTGAAAGAGCCTGATATCCGAAGATTGGTGGACAAAGTCATCATTGAGGAGGGCGTGAACATTGCTTCAGACGCGACAGATAGCCTGGTCACGCTCTCAAAAGGAGACATGAGACGAGCACTAAACGTACTGCAAGCTTGTCACGCCTCCTCAACCCCACTTCACGTTCCTGGCGAGCCAGTGAAAGAGGGCAAGGACGTTCAACGAGACCTGATCACGATGGAGACTATCTATGACTGCATCGCTGCACCGCATCCAGCGGATATCAAGATGATCGTGCAGACGCTGCTTACGACAGAGAATGTTGGGTCATGCTTGACAACGATAAATACACTGAAAAAGACGAAGGGTCTAGCATTGGCAGACATCCTGACTGCCCTTGGTGATGAGCTCACGGAACTTGATGTTCCAGCTCAGACCAGAGTTGCTTGGCTGGAAGGTCTTGCGGAGATTGAGCATCGACTCAGCGGCGGTGGCAGCGAAAGCGTGCAGACAGGAGGTCTGGTGGGTGTCATTCGTAGTGGTGTGGGTTTGATGGAGAAGTCGAAGGCGTGAAGGTATCGACTGGCTCAGAAGTGGACAGATGAGATAGCACTTCCATTTTGCCGCAGTCATCCTCAGCTTCGGAGGTCCATACCAACAGTTACATCCATTGGTCCTGCCTAGCGCACTCGGGAAAGCACGACACCTTCCTGCCCACTCTCAGTCCACCCTTTCCTCGCGAGCGCCCAGTCTCAGCACGCCATACCAGGATCGGGAAGCCGCAAGAACGACTGAGACAAAGCGATAACTTCTTGCTCCGATTCTTCATCTGCTTCCCAACAATCAAAACTGGACATTCCACCAAGCAGCATCACACACGACTACAACTCAGGAACCATGCCATTCACACATTTCACAGGACAAGACTATGAAGGAATGCAAGCCCTTCGAATACCTCAAGATGGCGCACTCTACTTTGTCTTCATCTCCTCAAATGACCCACATACCGGGCAACCGTGGTGTCCAGACGTGAGACTCGCACTGCCAAGTCTGGAGACGACATTTTTCCACAAAGACCTGTGGGCGGTCTTTGTGCGGGTTGGGCAACCGGAGGAGTGAGCCATCCCTCCATTGCCCTCTGCTAAAGGTTTCGATCGAATTTATCATTGACACTGTTGGTTAGATGGCGGGATGCGAACAACCCATGGCGTCAAGACCCTTGGCGTATTATCAATATCCCGACTGTCGCGCGCTACGAGAGGAATGCCGCCGGTGAAGTCAAGGAAGTTGGAAGGCTAATCGAGAGGAATATCTTAGAAGAATGGAGACTGCAACAGCTAGTGTGGCGGAAGAATGACCAAGGCATATATGCGAATGATCAGGGTGTACAGTCTCCATCGTCTTGAGACTGAGGGGCATTGCTTTGACGGCTGACAAGACTAGACGCCTGGTGAGGTAAGAGAACGATCGATGCTTTATGTCCATAAGAAGTAGACTACTACGTCTGCACAGCTTTTGGAACTCCCGCATCTATGCTTCGTCTCTCCTGTACCGCTTGCTCATGCTCTCTAACATCAATCATCTTTCTCGGATCTTAGTAGTCCTTGCGCCCTTCCACAATGGCTACCTCAAGATTGCCGTATCTGTTCGTTCTTGCCTCACACCTTGGCAACGACTCTCGAATCTGAACAAGCCTCGTCCTCGCCTTCGAAGCGGCTTCGGGATTGTCGCATCGGCCGTGCAGCCTAGCAAGCTGCTTTAACAGCAAAACAGCTCGCGCTCTGCAATCAGTGTCCCCTCCCCGGAGCGTCTCAATCGCTCTTTCCAGAATTGCTACACCTTCTACACGTCTTCTCTTGATGTATACAGTACCGAGTGTAGTGGTCGCGAGGAGGATCGCCTTGGAGACGGTTGTGTGCTGGATCAATCCTGTTGAAGCCAACACTCTATATGACAGCCAGTAGAGTCGATTGCCTAGCTTGAGCTTCAGTCCTTCGTCATTGCCGTGGTTCCATGCAGCAAAATTATACTCGTACAGTCGTGACAAGCGAGATTCGTCGGATAGGTCAACTGCTTTTCTGTACAGGTCATCGGTCCTCTCATAACCTTCTAGTATGGACGTAATTTTTAGGTCCTTCTTGTCCCAGCTTTTGGCGTATTCAACCCGCGAATGCAAAATAAAGGGATCGTGAGGCTTCAGATACTTCTCGAAGGTCTGGATTGTAAGCACATGAGCGAGACGGAGCGTGCTCATGAGTTCGTCTGAGGGCATGCAACAAAGGTTTGCCAGAATCAAGGTCGATGGATGGGCACTCCCGTGCTGCCGGGCGTCTTGTTGAATAATGGGAAGAAAAGCTGACAGTGTGGCGGCGTAGCCTTTCGCTGCTTTCGCTGCCGCTGCTTTCTTCTCCTGCGCTTTCGCACGCATTTGCCGTTCCACTTCCTTCGAGACCTTGAACTTGTTTACTGCTCTGCTGAGCTGGTTACGACTTCGATGAAATGATCCTGTAGTCTTCGAGCGCTCACAGATTGCGTGAATGGCTGAGCATATCGACCAAAACCTCGGCAACGAAGAAGGATCATCGAGGCGAGCGTCTATCGGCTTTCGAGATATTTCGTGAAGGACACAGAAGAACTGCTTGATAGTTTGCAATTTCTTGTCTGACGGATTTGTAGCCCTGTGGCGTCTCTTGGTTTGATTACCACTTTTCACCTGGAGAAGCATTGAAGCAGTTTTGCATTTGTCGGAAATGGTTGTCCACTCCTCGAGGGAAGTTCTGTCGAGTAGAGGTTGATCATCCGATCCATGGGCTTGGATATGAAGGTCGCTCCCTGCACTAAAAAAATGCGACAATGTAGTATAGTACGTTGCCCAGGACCATGGCCCGTCTGTGAAATGTGTCCAGCATAAGAAGATGGATTTCCCATGGTGCAGCAGTAGTATGCTTGGGAAAGAGGAGCAATGAAAGTGTATGGGATACAATTTGCAGCCTTTGGAGGAAGATTCAGTCGTTGTTCTTTGAAGTGTCAAGCCAGCAGCCGAGCAGCAACCATGCTTACCGTGCAACGAGCATCTAATAGCATGGCAACTGTGTGCTCATTCCAAGCCCTTACGTAGCACTTTGTCCTTCTTCTTGCGTATTCTCTCAGCCTCCTTCACCTTGTTCATCTCATCCTCCCCCTCCTCCCGCTCAGCCCTCCTCTTCTCCAACATCCATCTCACGGCCCACCTTTCCTTCGGATCAAATTGAGCGTGTACTCGGGCGATGCTGTCGCAACTGTGGTGCTCATTGCAAGTCCTTACGTAGCACACTGTCCTTCTTCTTGCGTATCCTCTCAGCCTCCTTCACCTCCTCCATCTCAGCCTCCCTCTCCTCCCTCTCCTCCCTTTCCTCCCTCTCAGCCCTCCTCTTCTCCAACATGCGTCTCACAGCCCACCTTTCCTTCTCAAGCGCACATGCAAGCCTCAAATCAGGTCGTTGATAAGCCAAAGTATTCAGGATTTCCACAGCTTCATCTCGATTCTCTTGTTCTCGATTTCCAGCAATTTCGATAGCCTCGTGAGGAGCCTTGAAGGTGTTCATTGTCGACATGTCGGCATGAATATCAGGCTGCTGCCGATTTTGCGTGACAGGCTTATTAGAAGAATTCTCAACTCTCCTCCTCTCGAGACGGATTTCCCGCTTCTTCGCTTCGAACCCGACAGGATCATAACTTTTCGCATACTCCATCGCCTGCTGATTTTCCAAGCCAAGTTCTCGTGGCGAGATCGCGGGTTCTTTCTCAGCAAAGAATTTCGCACCAGTTGTAAATTGAGCTGTGAGTGCGGCGGAAAATGCGACCGCCTGGTCATGTTCAGGAGTTGGAGAGTCGCCATCTTCTTCCCAGAAATCTTCGATCCAGGTTTCTACTACGGCTGAGTAGCCTCGGTCGTCGTGGTCGTCGTCGGACTCTTCGGGGCTTGAGGGTTCGAATACGTCTTCGTCGAGATCCGCGACGTTGGTGTACAGAAATCTCGCCATTTCTGCTTGGGAGTGCAGTTTTGCTCAGGAATCGGTCAAGTCTTTTGATCTCTGAACACTCCAAAAACAAAAATGAGGATTTTTAAAGTCGTTTAAATATGAAGTTGCAGTAGACGGGAAAGCTTAAATTCAGCCTTTTACCTACCGGTAGGAAGCCAGTGGCTAGAAGTGCAGAGAAGCTTCAGCCTGCTCGCGCAATGCCTGAGGCTAATAGCCTGATTAAGCTGCCTGTCCTCAGTTATCCATATCCGTGTCATCGTCCTCGCTCTCCTCGCTCGTTACGCTGTCTTCCCGCTTCACTTCAGCTTTCCATGGATAGTCTTCCTCGTCAACCACAAGGCTGGTCAAATATGCCAGGGAGTCTCTTCCGGTCCATCGCAAAGTACTGGTTATAATTGGCTTGACGATCTCCGCTGCCCTGCCCTTGATGGTCTTCAAGGTTGCTCGCACGGATTCCTTCTTGTCGGGGTCGAGGTCACGAGCACTGTCTCGCCGACCATCGGAAATGCGGCGTGTCACTGCAGCAAATACGTGCGCTTCGGGCAGATAGTCCTCAGTATTACCGATGAGTCGGTAGAAGTCCGCGGGCTGGAGACAATCCTGCTCTTCATGGTTACAGAAGGCGCTCGTTTGTAGCTGGTTGGTTTCGCTGCTATGGAAGCGGAGATGCTCTGCGATCCTGTAGCTAAGTCAGTCTCACTCGCTTTGTCCTGATAAGCGTCAAAACATACCACTCTTTGTAGAAAACCAGCACACTGTAGGCCAGGAAGTCAGTGCTTGGGCTGACCGGTATTTCTCTGGCCTCGGAGGCTTTGACGGTGAAGCTGAGCAGATGACTGTTGATAGAGATCCGCTGGTACTCCAACTCTCGCGCACGGTGCTCTAGTCTTGCCCGCACGACGTCCGGCACGCCATGCTCACTGAGATCCTCGGCGAGCGTGAGATAGGCGCTTGCGACATGCACAAACGCCTCTTTGTAAATTGATGCCTTCTTGAGGTTGGCCCCAATAGCAAGCCATTTCACAGCATTTCCGGCGACCGAGGCCCAAAGCATGTTCCGTTCGTCAAATCCATCGAAGAGGACGGTGAGCGCGCTCGTGACCGGTGAGCTGGTGGTATACGCTTCGTAAAGGTGAGCAAGTTTCGATACTGCTTCGATGCGCGGAAGAGACTTGTTAATGCTGTCCTGATCCAGCAGCAGGTGCTTGGGAGACGTATGAGAAATGATCCGCAAGAACGTTTCGTACGCTTTCAGCCAATCTGTATACTTTTGCGGATCAGCAGTAACTGCAGCTTCCGCTTCACCATCATCTTCCTGCTTGACCGGCTTCATCGACTCCTCCTCGCTGATACTTTGTTCTGGCGCCTGGCCTACTTCTTGCTTCGATCGGTTGAGGCCTATGCAGTTCCGCTTGAGTATTTGCAGATCTCGTAGGAGCAAGTTGGGCACACCACCGACGACAGAGGGGCTCTGTAAGGTGTATAGGTACTTCACGCCATCTAGGCCCAGCAAAGTTGCAGTCGCGGAGGACAAGGATTCCGCGAACCAAGACGACGCCGCCCGCAGCTCTTCTGATCGCAGTCTGCAACTTAAGCCCAAATTGTCACGATTGGGCACGAGAAGAACGTCGCCTTTGCGCAGGAACTTCTTTCTAGTCTTTGAGCACTTTCCAAGCTCCATCTGCGCAAGAACCTCTTCCACTAGAGTTGGCGACTCACGTTCGTAGGGGCGTCCGATAGCTTCTTGAACATCGTCGCAGGACTGCCGCAGCGGATCGTGCGCAACCTCAGTAGTCGTTCTTGCAGCCTCCAAGACTTTGGCAACCTTTGGTTCCAGAATTTCATTGATGACCTCCGGATGTTCTGCGGAGCCGATTTGAGGGCTTCGAGATATGCTCTTATCCGATGCTTTGGAAGCATTAGACTCGTCGGCATAACTGTGAGCTGCAATTCCAGCATGCTTGGGGCTTGGCTCTTGGGCAAGACGCAACGCCTTCTCACGACGTATCTTATCGTCGGCCGCATCGACGGATCGTTTCCGCTTCCGCTCTTCCATCGTCACAGCCATGTCGGCCTCAACGTCGCGGTCGCAGGTATTTTCTGAAGACACGGACGAGTCACGAGGAGCAGTGTCGATGCTGAAGTTCCGTGGCTCCGGCGTGTTGACTCGAGAGAATGTCACATCACTACCAATTGCGCTGTCGGCTCTTGAGAATGGTGTGCCATCTCTCGGCGCATCCATAGTCGTCGATGTAATTGCGTCTCACGCGTCGTGTAGGGTCGTAAGTTGCATGCACGTGCGTCCCGGCTATATCCTCTGTTGGGAGCTTGTTTGAGTCGGATGTGCGCAAAGATGAGCTTAGATGCGATGCGTGCTCTAAAGCTGACAGCATGTGAAAGCGCCAAAGTGAGGCATTCTGAAACAGCTTTGCGAAAGCGCCTCACTTCTACTCTTAACCAGATTTTCCGCTCGCTGACATGCATCAAACCATTCCTATATGATGGGCCGGCATCTTGGGGTATCATCATAACCATGTAGCACAGTTTTTCAGCAAATGCTCCTCAAAACCTTATCTCGTAGCTTCCAGCTCTTGTCATATACCGCACCCACTTGACACTGCTGTAATTGCCCTTCTCAAACACCTTCAGATACCGCACAAGCAGACCCGAACTTGTGAACATCAGTAAACTGAACTGCATGCTAAGTGGCGGTCTAGACCAAGCTTTGTACGTGGTCATTGCACTAAGCTCAGCCTCTGCGCTCAGGACAAATTCGCTCTGACCAGTGAATCGTGCAATCTTCCACTCGATTACATTTTCCGCCGGGACATACTTCGCCTTACCTTGCGAAGTCCGATGTGTTGTATTTGCCGTGTTGAGTGGTGTGGGTATGCGAACGGACACGTTGGTAGCGAAGAGCTTTGGACCATAATTGGAGCGAATTGCGATAGAGTATTCAACTTTGCTTCGCCCGATCTCGTTTACGATGGCGTGTACCTTGAATGGCAAGTTGACATTCTCCGAGCAGCGATACGACATGAGCTGGAAGGATCCATCCGGCGGGATAAAGGAGATGGTCCGATCTGAGGTAAATGAGCTAAGCTTCACACATTGATGAAGAGAAACGTCTTCCAAAGTGACCGAGCCTGCAGCGGCTTTGGTTGCCTTATTGCCAGGTAAGTTTCCAACTGGACCAGCTTGCCCATCCACGCCTCCAGAATGCGAGCCTAGCGTCAAGGCATCGTTCAGACCAAACTTGCATTCTGGGGTACCTGAGAGGTAGGCACGCATCTCGATGGCTCCATTCACATCTGCGCGAAGAACTGTCCCGGATGCTGACACCAGAAGATTGACGTCCTCTATTACATCGACAAAGGCCTCGTTCTTGCGGTACTTGATGTTGTCTCGTCTCCAGCTCAGCGCACCAGTTGCCTGCATTGTGATCTTGCTGCTGTCCTCCAATGCCCGTTCTGACTTGACACCCTCGGTAGTGATGTACATCTTTAACGTCTCGGTTTCTGTATTCTGCGGATAGCCAAAGTCAAGGATCTCGTCGAGCAATTCGTAGACCATGACAAAGTTGCTCTTGACGGCCTCTTCATCGAAGCGGCCAAAGTAGCTCTTCCCCAGCTGGACCAACTTGTAGAGGAACTCGAACACCAATGCGCTGTTGACATTACCCTTGCTGACGCCGACGATGTATATGTTCTCGCTTTTTATATGGCTGAATGTCGTACTTCCGAGGGTAAGAATGGGCGATCTGATCTGAGGGTTGCTGATTACTTGGATGCGGAAGACGTCGGCGAGGCGAGGGCGCATGTCCTGGCGAAAGGCGCGCATGATGAGCAGCTCGCCCTTTTGGTTGAACAGCAGCACTCCGGACAGCATTTTGGCGGTGTTGCTGGTATTGAGTGTGAGATGCTGAAGGAGGAGTGAATGGTGGGAGCTCAGGTCAGGGTGTGGGAATGGACGGAGCTCCAGACATACCAACTATGCAATAGCTTTTCTCTACCTCTACATACGTCTATAATGGATACTAGGCTTGCTTATACTCGCTATATACTCGCTGTATACTCGCTGCATCCTCGCTATATCCTCGCGCCTATACTCGACGTGCTCTAGTGATGTGCCGCGAATTCCACGCACAATGTCCATAGGCTTACAACCACGGTGGTCACCGTCGAGCTAATACAGGCCTGTTATGTCCACTAATTATCTTACTAACATAAGATATTAGTAGTAGCTTAGCAATGTATTAGCTATAAGGTCGGCTTCTAGTAAGGTGCTAAATGCCATCGTCTATAAGGCCTTAATGCTAACGCGGTCGACTTAGCAAGGCCTTAATACTAACGCGCTCGAAGAATAAAGTAGATAGACAACTATTAATTATAGAGTTTAATTACTATATAGAAAGCACGTATATAGACCTCGTTATCGCCTATTTATATAGTATTAAGGGTATTTAATCTATCTCTTTCGAACTAACTAATCTTCTAACCAATCTTCTATCTCTTATCGAATATCGACTATATCTTAACCGAGTAGCTCTTAGCCTATAATCTTCGGTACTAGCACCCCTTCTCGAGTCGGCGCCGGCGGTAATAAGCGGAAGCGTAGTAAAGACGAGTGCTAGCAATAAGTCGATCGTAACCGGTCGAGTAGTAAGAACTATCCGGAGGTAACTTACTATTACTATGGCGATAGCTAGACCTCGAATAAGCGCTCTCGAGTATTTAATTACCTTACTAAGTGTTAGTTGTTACCGGAGTATCTCTAGACGAAGTATTAGCCTTACCGAGTAATTAACGTCGACGTTAGAGTACCGTAGGGTAATTAGATTAAGGATGAGGTTACTACTACTAAAGCTAGTTAAACTATTCTTATTAGAAAGTAAGGGTTTATCGACTTAATAACTCCGAAGTAGTACGAGGAGGCCTACGAGCGGGTTGCCGAGTAGATCTTCGCTACTAGACTACCTCTATATACTACTAAGCATCTAGCCTTCGTAGCATAGTTAAAATCGTTGCGGCTAGCCTTCTAACCGCCGAGTCGTAAAGTTCTAACCTAACGATAGCTACTAAAGATGTATAACGACCTTTGAGGGGAGATAGACCGTAACCTTACTAAGAGTAAGCGGATTACGCTTATAACGGATAGTTAGAGCGATCGGTAAGGTAGAGGTTATATTAACTATTTAGCGGTTACTCCTCGAGCGGTATACTTCCTCGGTAGTTAGGTTACTAGCGCGTACCGTACGAGCGCCGAGTACTATGCCGACGGCTTAGTAGATATAATAAAGCTATTTAGCGATAAGATCGTCGCTTTAACGACTAATAATGCGAGTATTATAAGTAAAGCGAGAGAGAAGGTAAGCAACTTCGAGGTATGCTCGTGCCTACCTAATCGAGACGCGGTAGCGCGGGCGGCACGGCGAGTACGCGGGCGCTAGACCTAATCGAGCTAACATAATGTTAGATAATCCCGCACTTTCCTAAAATTATCTTAGTTAGATGCTATTCTTACTATACTAAACTTCTCTACGACGACTTATATAAAGAATAGAGTATTTAGAAGGTGTTTAGCGACATTTAATATGTCTCTAACTACTTTAAGAACACCTACCTACCCTCGGAACTACTACGGGAACTATCTAGCGGCAAATACGTAGCATTCTAAATACTAGGTTCTACCCGCTAGTAAGGTAAGCTATATTACGCGAAGGTAGTACATACTAACCGATAATAGATTAAGGCCCTTTAAGAGTATAACTTCCGACTTCTCGATAGCGCTAGCACTACTTAAAGAGATGAATAGTACTTCGTCTATCGCATCTTTAAGGGCGATAAGTTCTAGACTAATCTGTCTAGATATATTAAACTAATAACGCCCTTCCTATAAGTAACTATCGCCCTCGAAGCCGACAAACCTCTACTATCGCACGTATATAGTAACTATAAGTAGCTCTATAACTAGTCTTAGAACAACGGTCTTCTTACTAATAAAGAGATAGAGGTTATAATCGATAAGCGCTACGAAGACTTATACATCGACCTAATGTTAATCGCCTACCTTAGCGACATTCGCGAGCGTAAAGACCCTCGAAAAGTTATTATTATTAGTAACGAGGAGCTTTATAGCCTATCTAACTTCCTTCTACGATACTATAAGTAATAATAACGTCTAGAGTTACGAGTTAAACTCGAGATAAGGGTAGGGCAATTAATAAGCGATCTATTCCTTCTACGCAATAAGTAAGGTGTCTTTACTAATAAGGTGGTATAGCTATCCGGCTTATCTTAATCGCCTATCTAGTAGTAGTATAACAACATTAAACCTACGCACCCTAACCTCGTAGAATTAATAATGCTAGTACTATCTATAGCGCTAACAACTAGAGCCGCCGAGCGCAACTAGTCTGCCTATAGCTTTATTATGAGCCTCCGGCGTAACCGCCTATCTTATAACACCGTCGAGAAGTTAGTCTATCTATACTAGAATCTACGCATTAAGTACAAGATTAACGACAACTAGCTAGTAGACGACAACTTTTATGACCCGGAAGAGGTACTTCGAGCCGTGCTAGACGGCGAGGGCGAGGGCGACGTTGTTAACCTTAACACGATATACGGGGCGAGTCTATAGATATATCCCGATATTTACTTACTCTTAGTATATAACGCATCGCTTCTTATCCTCTTTTATATAACAACTTAGCACCTAAGCCTGATTCGATAAGAATAGCGCTATGTACACGCGTACGTACGTTATGGGTTTATTAGTAGACACTACCCTCGATCTTCCATCCACGGTGGAAGCACATCCCTAACGTGCTCTTCTCCTACTAATAGTAGCATTATAGCCTCGTGGTGCATCAAGTCTGCTTTCGATGCCTTAGGCACCAGTGTGTCGTGGATGCCTTAGGCATCAAATCTTGGCGTTGTCTTGGCGTTACTTGTACGCTTCCTTCGGCGCTCTTTATCTTTCTATCTAGAGGACTTAGAGCTTCGTAATATAGGACAAAGATGCTCTATTTTTAATCTATTTTTCGGAAATAGGAAAATATTTACTACTTATGTAGTAAAATTAGTCTTAAATTCTAAAATAAACTTTAAATACTTAAGTGTTTTAGCATTTTTAGGCTTTACTATACTATTTATAGTAATTTTAACATATTTATCTTAGAGTTTAGACTAAAGGAAATCTATATATAGAGTTCTATCTAGGTTTACCTATAAACGGCTATACTATTAAGGGAAACACTTTTAATTTCTCTCTAATTTCTAATCCTAGTATATCTTTCTATCTAGAAGGTTTATAGCTTAGTAATCTTAGACAAAGTTACTCCATTTTTAGTCTATTTTAAGAAAAGAATTAAGCTTATACTAGAAACCTACTACGATTAGTCTTAAACTATAAAATAAAAATCTAAGTATTTTAAAGCTTTTAAGCTTTATTATACTATTTTTAGTAATAAGAAATCTATATCTCAAAGTTTATACTAATATAAGCTTATACCCATACTTCTTTTAGATTAACTTACTAATAGTCTTAGTATCTAAGAGATATTATTCCTAGGAATTGTAGGTAATAAATTTTAAAGTTTAGAATCTCTAAGAATATATAGAAACTTAGAAATAAACTTAGAGTTATCTTAACCCTAAGAAAAGAGGTTATAAGTTACTAAAAATAGTAAAGTAAAGCTAAAAAACTCTAAAGTAACTAAATATTTAATTCTAAATTTAGGACTAATCTTACTAAATAACTAATGAATATTAGGTCTTTTCCTAAATATGTAGTAAAATTAGAGTATATTTATACTAGATTATTAAGCTATAAACCCTCTAGATAAAAAGATATCCTTGGAAGAATTAAAGAGAAATTAAAAATAGTTCCCTTAATAGTATAGCCGTTTATAGGCTAACCTAGGTAGAATTCTATATATAGATTTTCCTTAGTCTAAACTATAAGATATATATGTTTTAATTACTAAAAATAGCATAATAAAGCCTAAAAGCCTCTAAAGTCCTTAAGTCTTTATTTTAGAGTTTAGGACTAATCTTACTAGATAACTACTAAATATTTCATCATTTTCTAAAAATAGATAAAAAAACTAAGTATCTTTGTCATACATTACTAAGCCCTAAGCCCTTTAGATAAAAAGATAAATAGAAAAGAAGTTACGAAAAGAAAAGTTAGGGTCCGCTTGCGGACTAACTTGCGGTGGACTTCTGTCCATTGCATACTTGGTATGTATGGGCCTCCCTATATTGATGCAGTTCCGTCAATCTTTTGATGGCAGTTTTGATGAGCCACTTCTACAGTACCTCGGTCGATGCCATAGCTTCCATTGCTCTACGAAGCATCAGAAGCCAACATTCATTCTTTACCATCAAACGCAAATCGCATCCCTTCGACTCAGTATGCTCCTTCTCGGACTGACCGGAAGCATAGCGACTGGCAAATCAACAGTCTCTGAGATCCTCTCCTCCCCGCCATACAACCTCCCAATTGTAGACGCCGACAAAGTAGCTCGTCAAGTGGTCGAGCCCGGCACACATGGCTACCAGCAGATCATAAGGACATTTGGCCCAACATGCCCCGACTTGCTTGTCGAGCCAACACCAGAAAACGGTGGGGAAAATGGTCACAACGGGAAGGGAAGACCGCTCAACCGTCCAGCATTGGGAAGGAGAGTGTTTGGCGAAGGAAAGGACGAAGACAGAAAAGCATTGAACAAAATCGTGCACCCTGCTATAAGGAGAGAAATGTACAAACAGATGCTGTTCGCGTACCTGCGCGGGAACTGGGCTGTGGTGTTAGATGTGCCTTTGCTCTTTGAGAGTGGTTGGGAACCCCTTTGCGGCACGATTATAGTTGTAGCTGTATCTGATCCGAAGATCCAGATGTCACGGCTAAGAGCAAGAGACGCGCATTTGACAGAAGAAGATGCCAAGAATCGCGTGGCTGCGCAGTGGGACGTGAGAGACAAGGCTGAGAGGTGCTTGAGGAGAGGCGAGAAAGCTGGAGTTGTGGTGTGGAATGATGGAGACAAGGCAGACCTTAAGAGACAGATTGACGCCGCTATGGCTAAGGTCAAGCAAGGAAGCCCGCAGTGGTGGGCTTGGCTTCTGCTGTTATGTCCTCCTGTTGCAGTGTTGAGTGGAGGCTGGAGTTATGTCAGGAGTTGGTGGATTAAGAAGCAGTGGGAGAAGGAGAAGCTGAGAGAAAAGGCCAAACTCTGAATGGGAGGATGAATGACAGCACTCTCGAATTGAGCCCGATAGAGTGCTCAAGGGTGGTAACGAGATATGTGTAAGTAAAGTGACGAATGATACCAATGACTAATGTCCTGCTTCACTTTGAGCACCATCATTCCCAGCGCTTGCCACGAGCAGCAAGTTCACCTCATAACAGGCCTACAGGATCCTGAGATCCTTCTAATTCTTCCTTCTCAAATCAGCCAGGACTTTGCACGGTCGTCGTGAGATCGCTCGAAACCTCCTTCGAGAGTGAATGCGATGTCTTGCAAGCGGCTCGCTTCCGTCCAAGCAACGGCGTCACGGCATAAACAAACATCAAAATGCTCCCACACGATACAGCTTCCAGCCGGCCTCTACTCCATAGACATGGCCTCGACAAGATTTCAAAGCGGTATCGACGATGCATCAAAGCCGGCAGGCTTCAGCTCAGTGCAGCAAGTGCGCTCAGGAAACGGCAGACTCGACTTTCAGCGCCATATCGACAATGGAGCTGCTGGCGCATCGCGCGCCTGGGAGGTCGGCAGCGCGTTGGACTCCTTTGTAGACGATAGATGTCCTACAATCTGGGGTGGACCGGGAAAAGATCCGTTTATGCCAAAGGTGAGAGTTGGCAGGCCCTTAGATGCACCTATCTCGGTGGAGGCTACCAAGCCCATCGGCCACCTGCGAGAAAGACCACACGATGGAGCGACCTTCTTTGCTTCTGCGATTGACCCTGGTCTCACGAATGGCCCTCGCCCCATCGAAATTGCAGGTCCTCACTTGAATTTCCCACCTCAAAACGACGCTGCCGAGGGTGCGACATACTTTGCCTCTGCTATCGACCCTGGAATGAGTACTGGGCCTGCACGTGCACAAGAAGATCAGACTCGACTTCTTGTGCCGAAGAAACTGAAACGACTTGCAGAGCGCAAGAAGGCGGACGAGCGTGCTGAAGAAGCTACCAGGTTTCTCTCAGCTATCGATGGCGGCACATGTATTCGACCACCGGCTCCCTCAGCTCTAGCTCGTGCTGCGGATGTGTCTAATCGGCGTGTCTCCGCCATTGATGCTGGAACTTTGGCACCGCCTGACGAATCGTTGTTGAATGTTCCACGAGCGACTGGAATCAAGCCTCTCGACGGTGATCTTTTGCGGAAGCTCTTCAAGCACACTATGAACGAGAAGCTTCACGCCGAAGAGTCCTTCAAACCGCAGCTAGCAGCCCTTCCTGAAGAAGCAAACGAGCCCTCTCCGATGGGCAAAATCTACACGGCGCCAAAAGGCTTCCACATTCCCGATCGGCAAGACTTGCGTGAGGTTCGTGATGCAGCAAAAGCCAGAAAGGAGGAGGCGAGGAGGCAGGTTAAAGAGGCACAAGAGGCTGCTAGACAGCAAGCGGCACATTCTGAGGCCACAGAGCCATCGAAGCTCGGCAGTGTTGTGTCAGCGGACAGAATTGAGCAGGTCACTCCCAAGGATCCTACTCGTATGATCCGGATATTGGCAAAGGGCGGCGAAGAAGCATTTGTTCCAATGCCGAATCTTGCGCCGAGCAGACCCCCATCTACGAAGTCGGAGTCTATGCGAGCGCAAAAAGCAGCAGGAACAATGAATCCTAAACAGCCGCAGCCCACGAAGCCGGACCAACCTAAGAAGCCGAACAAAGTACAACAGCAAATCCAGAACAACACGCAGAAGGAGGCATCAGGACAGCGAGCCAAAGCTGCAAAGGTCGCTTCTCAAGCCCTAATGTCTGGAGCGCTCCCTTCAAGAGAGCAGGCAAAATCAGAGTCCGGCTCGGGACATGAGTCGGCGCAAGATTCTGGCGTTGGCTTCGGCGGCATGTTCGGGGAGGCAGCGAGACCTAGAAGTCTTGCTGCTATACAGCCTACAGCAGAGTTGAAGTTGTCTTCAGTCAAACATGGCTCTATGTCTAAAGTTAGCTCGGTCAACCAGACTCCGGTCAAAGCGCCAGCGGCATCTGGCTGGGAAGAACTCGGTGAGACCACTTATAAAGCAGCGACTTCGAAGCCACCATCTCAAGCATCGCGTGCAAAGTCTGCTGCGAAATCTGCGTCTGTCGCTGAATGGTTGGAGAGTAGCACGCCTCCAGTATTGTCGCCCTCGGCTGGAAGCGTGAAAGAAAGATCGCCGGCAGGATGGGAAGAGGTTGGCGAGGGTGTACGACGAGCTGGCTCGGTCAAAAATTCGAGTTCGAAGTCTAGCCACAGCGCGGGTTTCCGAGCGGCATCGGTACACAGCTTTCAGTCAATCGGCGAAGGCTGGGCTCATGAAATGGATATCGGTAAGGCGCAATCAGTGCAGAGCCTCCGGCAGGACGATACTGCTTGGCCGACTGTGGTTCCGGAGAGACAGAGTTCGAAGCATTCTTCCTTTGCAGCACGCTCGCGTGCCGCATCTGTGCCTAGAAGGCAAGCATCTGTCCAAGCATGGCCGGAGACGGCTCCAGTTTCCACTTCAATTGCATCAGCAGCGATACGGTCCCGTCCGCCGAGCATTCAGTCCCGACAAGTCTCAAATCGCTCGAGCTTGATCAATGAAGACAGGGCGCCCTTCGCGGAAATTGCTCCTTCTCCCGTGCAGATCAAATCTCCAACAGTATCTCATGCGTGGACACAGCGCGATGCGCAGGATATCGAGCCCTGGCCACAGTACGAAGAACAACAACAAGCTTCGCCCTCACCAAGCAAGATCCAGCTTCCACACTCGGCATCTGCATCACAATACAGTCGTCATACAGAAGCTGAGCCAGAGTTTCAGCTTCCATCGAGACGCACCAGTGTTGTCTCTCATCGCTTCGAACAATCCATGCATGGATTGTCAGTGCGTAGTCAGCCGCGCAGTGAACAACACGTGGGTCGGATGTCGATGCACTCAGTCGTCGGCGTTGACGAGGAGGACTTTGCCCAGCGAAGTGCTGCAGAGCTCGGCCTGCCGCCGATGACGCGCAATACAGCACACGCGGGCAGAGGATGGATCACGCCGCATCCGTTGAGTCCCACATCGTCAGTTGCTGGACCTCAATCGAAAGTGGTCCTGCCAAGCGACGCACATGCTCACGGCCGTTCTTTGACTTACGATGAGTGGAAAGAGATGCAAGAGCGCGGCATGCGCCTCAATCGCAACATCTCTATCACAGAGAGCAGCAAGACCAGAAACGGTATATACCAAGATGAACGCTATCACCATCCTGGCTGGGAAGGCGGTGGCTGGGAAGACGTCGAGCCTTCAGAAGCCGCCTCTGAGAGACATGGTCAAGATGAACGCTATCAGCATCCAGGTTGGGAAGGCGGTGGCTGGGAAGCCGCCAAACCTGAAGAAGCTGTCTCTCATTCTGAAAGGCCTCGCAATTATCATTCTCCGACTGTACGAAGCGAGGCTAGCGAGAGAAGCGTCGTGCATTCAGGATCTGGCTTGCCTTCCGGTCGAAGAAGCGGTTATGTTCAGACCATTCAGGAGCCTCATGAGCCTTTTATCCATCCTAGCGAGAGAGAGTGGGGAGAGGATGATCAAGAGCCTTCTATCCATCCCAGTGAGAGACAGTGGGAGGAGATGGAAGAAGGTGTGGCTGGGTTTGCGATGCCTAGAAATCATGTATCGGGATCGGCAGGACGAGAGGAATTGCAGCAGTACATCAACAGCAGACCGGCGTCCATGGCTGGATCCTTTAGAAGTGGTCGCTGGTAACCGCTCAGTGCATGGAGTCGAGCATTTCAGCAAATTGTAAAGCTTAGTGCAGCTAGCTACATGTACTCAGCAGGAGTCAAGTCAAGCTTCAGACTTCCCGTCCACAAAGAAAAAGCTGTACATAACACGTTAGTCCTATATCCAATGCGAAGCTGAGATCAACATCACATCACTCGACAAAATTTACCTCTAAACCACCTTCATGCCAAACCTCACCCACTCATGACTTCCTCGGCGATAACTGGCTCATCGAATTCCTCCAACTCCTCGCCATCCTCATGATCCAACTCCTCGTCGATCGAATTCTACACTATCTCCTCCTCCTCCTCCTTCTTTGCCGCCGGACTCAGCCATTTCGAAGCATAAATTACAGACCAGCAATTCGTGCGATATGAGAAATTGTGTGCGCATTTTTGGTAGCTGCAGTTTTGACGACGGAGTTTTTTATAGTCAAGCTCGTACAAGGGGAGGGAATGTGATGAGGAGTGGACTTGTGGGGGTTGGGATTCTTTTGATGAGAGTGTTGTGTGTCGTGGGAGACTGGTCGGCAAGGAGAAGAGAATCTTTAGGACCTTGAGTTCAGATATTTTTTGTTTTCTATCTTTGCCAGTGTGCTTTCCAGGAGATCACGGATCCGTATCCAATGTTTCAAATCCCAGCAAACCAGCCCACCATAGAAAAGATGGCCCAGACAAATCCCAAGCAGCAGAATATGTCAAATGCAGGGCCAGAACCACTCGGCCAGCTTGTTCATGTGCTCTAACTTTAGTTAGATGTGGGTGGACGTGCAATTGCTATCGAGACCTCTCGGCTCCAGTTTGCATCAGTCAACGACGTGAGGAATTCCAACTGCTGAGGTTTGGAGTAATTAGCTGACTCGCTTTGAGGGGTCGAGATGGAGGCAGGTGGAAGGCCGCAGATGAGCAAGGCTCTGACCAAAGGCGGCGCAAGAGCCTGTTGAGCCATGTAGATGGAACCGACAAGGCATCCGGACAATGGGACGGTATTGGTCTGAGGCAGAGTCAGCATAATTGTGAGGACGAATGAGTGCACGATGGCAAGCATAACGAACATCTCGGTATCCCGTCTTGTGTTTCGTCGGAAGTTCGTGGCGCAGGCTAACAGAGCGCAGTCGTTTGCAAGTCTGGACGCCGATGCTCTTGAACCAAGCCACGACGGGCTCAAGAGCATCGGCGTTGACGACTGCCTCGAAACGTGTCGAGGGATGATAGAAGATTGGAGAAGCCTCGGATCTGATCTGTCTGCAGGTTCCGAGGAGACCGATGCGGTTCTTGATGTTCTCTGGGAATGAGATTAGGCATATGCATATGAAGATGCCCGAGACCAGTGTGGTTACCTCTAGAAATGATCAGAGTGCCGTCATGTCGATTCGGACCCAGTGCGTAGCCATAGATGAGCTCGCGAAGTTCCGGTGGTAGAGCGAGAAGTCGAGAAGGCTGGATGGTGAAGGTATGGGTGAGGGTATGGATGTTCTTCTTTCCAACATATGGGAGTCTGAGACCTTGAGAGTTGCGAGTGGTGCGTGTCGAGGATGACTTGATGCGAGGCAGTCTCTTGGACATGTACACATAGGCTAGAAATTCGATATGCTCTCCTTTTCCGATCATGTGTCGGTGACGAAGGATTTTGAGCAAGAGATATCTCAATCGAGCATCTGAATGACTTCGTCTGTAGAGCACTTCTATACTATCAGCCGTCTCCAATTTGCCAGCACGAATCGCCTGCTGCTTTGCGGCTTGAGCGACGCGGTGCAAATACACATGGTCGTTGATGCGCGACATGACGAAGTGAGTCGTTGTCGTTTGTATGTGGAAGCAAAGCAGCAGATTTATATAGGTGGGAGATGGGTTCGGTAAGGCAGCAAATTCATGCCTGAAATGAGGGGTTGGCAAAGTCATATTCGACATCAAAGTCGGACATCTATATCGATATCGATACAAACATGGACGCGCACGTCAAGGAGTGGCAGCACCGCGCCGACGCCCTCAAGCCCCTCAACCTCAAGCAGATCGAAGGTCCGCTCGGCGAACTCGACGCGCACCTCACCCTGCGAAGCTACATTGTTGGCTACAAACTCACCGACGCCGACTTAACAGTATGGAAGACGCTGCGGTCGAACCGAGTAGCACACGCCTACATCAAGCAGAACCTCATGGTCAACCTGTCCCGCTGGTTCAGCTTCATTGAAGACACCGCCAAGCCCACCATCGACCTTCCAGCACGCGTCAAAGAGCCCGCAGACGATGGCGCCAACTACGAAATTGGCCTCCCCGACACCGAGAAAGGCGTCGTCACTCGTTTCCCGCCAGAGCCATCTGGATACCTGCACATCGGCCACGCCAAGGCTGCACTGCTCAACGACTACTTTGCCCACAAGAAGTACAATGGCAAGTTGATTGTGCGTTTCGACGACACCAACCCGTCCAAGGAAAAGGAGGAGTTCCAAGACAGCATTTTGAAGGACTGTGAGCTGCTTGGCATCAAGCCTGACCAGGTCTCGTACACCAGCGACTACTTCCAAGACCTGTACGAGCGCTGCGTGCAGATGATCAAGGATGGCCACGCCTACGCCGACAACACCCCGCAAGAGCAGTTGCAAAAGGAGCGCATGGAGAAGGTTGAGTCAGCACACCGCAATGACTCCGTTGAGGACAACCTGAAGCACTTCGAGGAGATGAAGACTGGCAGCGAGGAGGGCAAGAAGTGGTTCATTCGTGCCAAGCTCGACATGTCTTCAAATAACGGTGCCATGCGAGATCCAGTCATCTACCGCTGCAATCCAGATCCACACCATCGCACTGGCAGTACGTGGAAGATCTATCCGACATACGACTTCGCGTGCCCGGTTGTGGACTCAGTCGAGGGTATTACCCACGCGCTGAGAACCACCGAGTACAACGATCGTGATGCACAGTACCAGTGGTTCATCAAGACGCTCAACCTGCGACCTGTCCACAACTGGAACTTTGCGCGCATGAACTTCATCAAGACTTTCTTGTCCAAGCGCAAGCTTACAAAGGTGGTCGATGAAGGTAAGGTGTGGGGCTGGGACGACCCTCGTATGCCTACCGTTCGTGGTATTCGTCGTCGTGGCATGACCATTCCAGCACTGCAGGAATTCATCGTCAAGCAAGGTCCTTCGAAGAACATCATCACCATGGACTGGACCACATTCTGGGCCACAAACAAGAAGTACATCGATCCTGTCGCCGCTCGATACACTGCTGTCGAGGCCCAGGACAAGGTCATCTGTACCGTGGCTGGAGCACCAGAGGCTGCCCGCACCGAGGAGAAGGATGTCCACCTCAAGAATACCGAGCTTGGCAAGAAGAAGGTCGTCTTCAGCAAGAACATCATTCTCGATCAAGCCGATGCCCGCTCTTTCGTTGAAGGCGAGGAGATCACCTTGATGAACTGGGGCAATGCTATCGTCAAGTCGAAGAAGCACAGTCTGAACCCACTTAACCTTGTCAAGTCTGAAGAGAACAAGCCAGTGACTGAGCTTGAGCTCGAACTTCACCTCCAGGGCGACGTGAAGAAGACCAGCAAGAAGGTGACCTGGTTGTCGACAGATCAGGAGCTCGTGCCACTCGTCATGTACGATTTCGACTACCTGATCAAAAAGGACAAGCTCGAGGAAGATGACCGATTGGAGGATGCTCTGACCGAAGTGACCGAGTTCAAGACTGAGGCGCTGGCTGATTGCAATGTCGCCAACCTGAAGGAGGATGACATTGTGCAGTTTGACCGCAAAGGATACTTTCGAATCGACAAGGCCTTCAAGCATGGCGAGAGCGTGGTGGCGTTCCAGATCCCGACTGGAAAGAAGATGTGATTCAATTTCGAATCGAAGGCCGTTGAGGGAAGCGCTACGACAATTAGATACAGGTAGATGATTGACGCAAGACGAACAGTTTTAGGCGTGCAGCTTTGTTGCCACCCTGCACTGGCGAATATTTCTCGCTCTTTTGCACGTCTCCGATCCTGCGCTGTGAGAAGCACCCACTAACATGTGACCTCTGCCAAGCCGCGTTCTCGAGACCGTACTTCGCTTCAGCTGCATTTCTCCTTCCTTGCCAGCGGCCATCAATGACTCCGATGCAATCCAAACCAGAAAGACTGCTTGACGCTCAAAACTACGAGAGCTACACACATACACCATTGCCAGATCCTTCCAATCACATTCGTCTCATCACTCTTGGAGGCGGATCAAATGGCTTCGAAATCTTGTCCTTGTCGACCTGGCATCTCAAAGACCTTCCCAGGTACACTGCAATCTCATACACATGGGGCCCAGTAGAGCGTGTTCCCATTCTGATTGATGGACGAATGCTCCAGGTTCGCACCAACTGCTACACAGTTCTGAAACAGGCCTGGAAGCTGGCTGAAACAGCATATATCTGGGTTGACTCAATCTGCATAGACCAGGAGGATAATCTTGAAGAGAAGAACGCCCAAGTCAGTATGATGTACAAGATCTATCGGAAGGCCACCGAAGTGCTTGTGTGCATCGGAGAGCATGACGGCGGCAGTGAACGGCTGATGGCTGTCATTGGAGCTCTCAGCTACCCACTTCGGATCATATCTCAGGAAGGTACACTTTGGCAGACAAGGTTCTTCTGGAGGACACTGTTTAATACGTTGGGCGCTTCCGAGATCGATAACATCTTTATGTTGCTTGAAAACTTGGAGAGCCGTCCGTATTTCAGACGACTATGGATCGTACAAGAGCTTTTCGCCGCTGGTAACAAGAAGCGACTAGTCTGCGGTCCTCACGTGCTTCCTTATCAGCTTCTTCGCGCCTTTCTTGCCGCATTCGTCGAAGGTAATCGGCACCTACGACTCGATGATGGTCACAAGCTTCCTTACTTGTCCACAACATGCTTCGACCTAGCAGTAAGACCAAATATGGAGTCGGTCTTCCTACGCTTCGGAGTACAGCACCTATGCTTTGATCCGCGCGATAGACTCTTCGGCATGATATCCTTTCTGAACACAACGACTAGCGATTTGCCGGTCCCTCCAGTCGACTACAGCAAAACCAACTTGCAGATAGCTCTCGAACTAGCGCCATTCTACGATAGCGATCAGATCAGGGCAATGCTTGCTGCACTTGAGCTAACTGCACGAAGCAAAGAAATGCAACACCTTGTGCAGGAACTGTCAGGAAAGTTCCCAGTCGACCTGAGTAGTACGGATACCAAGCTTTTGACAATTAGCAATGAAAATGAGGCATTACGCTTGCGGATAGGAGCAAGCAAAGAGCTCGAAGCTGAATTCGATACTTTCTGGTTGCCTAACGATGTTGTCGATTTGGCAAGGCTGGAAGAGCTTGAGACCGCTTTCAATTCGCCCGAGATGTACTTCTCCTCCATGGAACCCCATCGAGTTCCGAAAAAGGTGTTCTCCAAAGGTCGAGTCGCTGCTATTGTCGATGCCGCAGCAGAGCCCGGAGATCTACTAATATCTCTAACTGCAACACCTGCAGGTCAGATGAACAACCTATTGCTGCTGAGACAAGTCTCTGGAGAAACGAATGGCTATATGGTAGTCGGACAAGCCGTCGCCTTCTACAAATTCGGAATGAATAGTATGGGAGCACAGCCATGTCATTGCAAAGCCGCAGATCGAAGTCAGCATACACGATTCGAAATGAGTTACGAGCTCGACTTGAGTACAGAAGAAGTTCTGGCATACATCGGACAAGATTTCATTGGTCCCAAATATTACCATACAAGCTTTGATATCGAAAAACGACTTGAGAGGCTTGCAATCTGTCCAATTCCAACTTGTTCCACTTCACGGGTAATGAGGACGCGGGTGCTGCAATGCTATGCACATGAATCTCCCAATAACACAGGCATGAGGAACAGCAGATCGCAAACTGAGATTCAACATTCGACCACGAATGACGATGGTGACGATGACAATGTCGACAACGTCAGCAATGTTGATCACAATAATGATGGCCATAGTCATGGTGGTGAGCAGGATACCAGCGACGAAAGTACAGGATATGGTAGTATAGGGACATCTTCCGACGAAGACATCGACTTGGGCGATGTGACAGATATGTCGATGACGGAAAGGTATCGAGCTTGGCAGGTCAAGAAATTCGGCCACCACAAGCGATACAGTGACCTTCGTCAGGACTATGATGAAGCACAAGTCGAGCGCAAAAGAATGAGCTGAGTTGAGTGATGATGGCGTACATGCAACTAGGAATAGCTCGAAGGCTTGCAAAAGTCGAGCTTCACGAATGTCAAGCTTCGATCATCGAGTTGCTTACACGATGCAGCTTTCAGGCGACTCTCAGCTTGACTGAAGGCTTACTGCCCTACCATTGAGCTAAGAATGATTATCGACATCCTCCGGCATGGAAGCACACGTATAGCCTTTCGCCTGGTTACGAGGAACCTACGTCAACCGAGAAATGCCTGGATACTTACCACTCTATGAAGGCATACCGACTTAAGTCGCCTCGTACACGTGCCTCAGTAGCCTCGGCTGTTGATTCGTTAGTAACTACGGTCGTTAATCCCAGAGCATACTGGGTATGTAAACAAACCCTTTGTGGGCATCAATCCCTTCGTCTTTACACGAGGTATTGGAGTCTCGAATCAGCAGCGTAGAAGAGGAGTACTTCCGAACGCCATACACTTGCACCACCGGCCCAGCATTCGGGAGCTTCGTCGCAATGCTCAACTCCGACAGCGATGGTCGACACAATGCAGTCGGGTGTCTGGTCTCGAGCATCGAACGCACGAACCTGGAGCAGATGCGGTCAAGATGTCCCTGCAAACCCGAGAATTTCCAACAATTGCTTCAATGTCTGCCTCTGATCTTGAGAAAGCATCCTTACTTATTCTCGCGGCTTCCTCGCCTCTTTTAATCCCTTGTCCACCACATCCACCAAAGTCCTCTCCATCTCCTCCAAGTGATGATCAATTTCTCGACTAATCCTTTGACTCTCCTGGGCAGTACGGTGATTAAACAGCAACCAACCTCTATGCACTCTCAAGATCTCCCCGGCAGTCATCAATTGCCTTTTGAGCGCGTGGACAGCAAAGAATGGAGTCCTCACTTCTTGTTTATTGGCAGCTTCTGTGGCATTGAGTGGGTAGTCATAGGTCTTGCGATCGATTTGCTTGACATCTGCAAAGAAGTTTTTCAAGGGTTGCTGTGTGGTTGTGGATTCGGTCATGAGAAACTAGAGAGTGGACCTGCTTCTCGTTGGGAGGTCTCGCGGTCTGATAGGGCGGGTCACACTTCATTGTAGCGGGTAACTAGAGTTCTGATCCATCCTGCGGGGTCTTGGTCTGGGTCTTCGGGGCAGTTGAGTTGGGTGTATCTGATCATAGCTGCTTAGGGGAACTGAAATCGTGTCTGCTCTGCCGTAGCATTCTACGACGAGCACGTTGCTGATAATGTGGGCGTAGAAAGTGTAGCAAACTGCGCTCTTTGTTGCTGACAAGCCTGTGTTTCTAGATCAGACTCGCTAATGGCAACGAAAGTTTGAAGCATGGAAAATCTTTGGAAATGCATTGCGGACATCGTGATTCAGAGACGACTTCGTGTCCAAAATGCCGCAGCACTTTCGCAAGAATGCGCCTTGTTTGCCCAGACCTCCTTCCAGGTCTCAACATCAGCTTTTCGAAAAGCATTTCGGACATCATCGCCAGCACATATCGTTGGACCGCTGTAGATGCCAGGCAAGCCACCAGTCTGATTGAGATTGATGAAACAGCCAAAGGCATCACCACTACTTTCATACGCAGGCCACTGGAAAACAGGATTCTGGTCACCATATTCCCCAGCACCAAAACAAGATCCTATTTCAGTCTGCTTGGTAGTGTTGCCATTTGCAACCGTAGCGCTGACCGAAGAATTGCCATCAAGGATGAAGTTGACCCAGACGCTTGTCAGAGCAGCACCAAAATCCGGTCCGATCCCGGGAACGAATGAATTCGGAAGAGTGCCGAAGCCTTCTGCCACAAGGTCAAGTCCATGATTTGAGGGCGGAATGGAGGGTTGTTATTTGTACGACGCTTTTCCTTGACCATCTTGTGAGTATGCTGAGGCAAGCCAGAAGCTGGAACACACGAATGTTGCTTCAGAACAGAGGCCGATGACACGTTGGCGGTGACCTGTGGCATAAGAGCCTACATTCACGGCTGTACAAACAAGGCTCATTCCGGCAAATTGTGCGCACAAGTGGTGGTAAAAGGCGAAGGATCAAACTCATCTTCTTCTTCCTTTGCGTCCAGTGCCACCCGGAGGACCTTGAATACTGCGAACATCTCGAGCGCTAAGTTTTAAAGTGCTGCCTTGCATCTTTCCAATACCAGGTCCAGTGACGCCACGTACCCGAGGTTTCTCTGATTTCGATCGGCGTTTGAACTTCTCCAGAATGATGCCGTTCTCAGCAGCTTCCTTCCTTCGACTTGCCTCGCGACTAGCAGCCTTACCAGAGATGCCTTTGCGCATCGACATGGGCATGTTTTCCTGCTGAATTGCTGAAGTCTTGGCCCCGAGGTCTTGAAGTCTCATATCGAGAGCCTTGATACGATCTTTGCCTTCCGGTCCAGTAGAGCCACGGAACGAGGAAGGATCAAGAAGATGCGATTCTTTCAATAGCCGCTGCAGAGCGACGTCTTTCTTGAGGTTCGCTACTTCGCTGCTATCGTCCTCGATACTAGATTTTGCAGCCTTCGTGGTCAACTTTACTGGGCCTTGTTCTGCCGGCGGCTTCGAAGACTACGTAATTCTTAGCATTTTCACAGGATCCAGAGCATGTCGATGTTGTGAGACTGACCATGTACGATTTCTTGCCGTTTTTGAGGCCGCCAAATATTACGTCCATATCAGGTGGAGCATGCTCAACAACCTCTACTTCGTCTTCGTCCTCGGAAATGCCGGCCCAGTCGGACTCTTCGGCACTCTCATCGTCGTGATCATGTGAGTCGTTCTCATCAGCATCCTCAGGCCTCACTGGCTGCACTTCAAGCGGCTTGAATTTCGCCTCGAAAGCCTTCTGGAAGAGTGCTCTCGCCTCAGCGTCATCCTCCGAGTCGCTATTGACAGTCGCCGCCACTTTCTTCTCTGGCTCCGCTCGGCGCTTGCGTTTCCCCAAAGCCACCGCCATCTCCCGACGAAATTACAATCTCCTCAATAATAATATGATCGAGCGGTTCGGCGTGGTGTTGAAAACGTCGAACAACTGGTCGTTTTCGGAATTGCGCTCGGGAGCGGGAGCGGGAGCGGGAGCGGGAGGACGGCAGGACCGGAAAAAGTCTGAAATCCGATGCCAAGCTTTTCTCCCAGCCTCTCCTCCAGTTCTCCAGTAGAAGCACGAACGTCCTGTTCCATCGAACAGATTTCTAGCAACATGACGCATTTCAGACCTTGCATAGACCTGCATGCAGGCTCGGTCAAGCAGATCGTCGGCGGGACGTTGTCGACCGATAATACGAGACTCAAGACGAACTTCACGTCTGAGCATCCATCTGCATATTTTGCAGAGCTTTATAAGAAGAATGACCTACGAGGAGGCCATGTCATCATGCTTGGACCTGGCAATGATGAGGCAGCTCAGACTGCTCTAGCTGCCTGGCCGAAAGGTCTTCAAGTTGGTGGCGGCATCAAAGATACCAATGCCAAAAAGTGGATAGACGCAGGCGCTGAAAGGGTAGGCGGGAGAGCAGTCTTACCAAATGGCCACCATATGCTCATCAAACGCAGTAGGTCATCATCACATCTTTTCTATTCCCATCTGGATCCTTTTCTCTTGAACGACTACAGTCCGTCCTTGATGCGCTAGGAGGCGACAAGGAGAGACTCGTGATCGATCTCAGCTGCCGACGCGTTGGCGAAGGCTGGAGAGTAGCCATGGACAAGTGGCAGACCATTACGGAATTTGAGATCAACAAGGGTATGTACATACATCACGCTAGATCTATCTCAGAGCCGGGGAGGCACTAAGCAGGGCTGACACGTGGTGCAGAGAACATCTCCATGCTGGAACCGTACTGCAGTGAGTTCCTGATTCATGCTGCCGATGCCGAAGGTCTGCAAGCTGGCATCGATGAGAAATTGGTCAGCTACCTCGCGGATATTTGTACGATTCCAGTTACGTATGCTGGCGGTGGCCGGAACATTTCAGATCTGGAGCTAGTTGAACGTCTCAGCGGTGGCAAAGTCGACCTCACAATCGGTAGTGCTCTTGACATATTTGGAGGCAAAGGCGTCACTTTCGAGGAGTGCTGTCAATGGAACAAGTCCCGAAGATCGACGTAGACCTATCCAGCTCGCTGGGTGTCTTCTGCTTTCGGCACGGCTCCGAAAGACTTCTGCTGGACATCCGTACGTACAGTAACTACACGGGCCTTCTTTGTTAGCATGCAAGCCACGCTCGTGGTCTGTACAGGAAACACGTGTCAGAGAACAATCAGATCTTAGCATAGTCTCCGGCGGCCACTAAAAGATGACAGATCTTGGTACATGTAGCTCTGACTTGGCAAGCCACATGCATAGTTTGCAGCACTATCATGAATACTTGTCATGATTTGCACGTAGCGCAGTATCTGAAATTGAGCATGGTCTTGAGTCCTGGTCTGGAGCAGCCCTCAACAAAATCTGCGTACGAGTTTGTCGGCCGAGTGTGCCATAGGAGAGCTCTATACAGCTACATGTACCGATGCTCAATACCGATGCATGCTGTACATATATGCACGAGTGCTGTTGTCACTTGACAAGACGCCATCGCAGGCACTTCGTTTTGGTGTTCGAGGCTCAGACGGGCCGATTCTCCATGAACCACAAAAGTCTTTTCAGCGGAGCATCAGATCTCTGCGTAGCGGTATCTGGTTCCAGGAGAGTGGATGAACATGTTCACGACAGATCTGTGTCGTAGATGATCGCCACTGATGACTTTAGTCTCCATTCTTCGCAAATTCTCGACTTTTGCGAAAGTTCGTACGAAGTCCGCTTCAGAGCTTCGCGATGTGGACAGTGGCTCCATGTGTCATGGGAGCGTGCTGGAAGGATCGCGGCGGTCGCGCCAAAAGTTGCACAGAAAAGTGTGCAGAGCCACACATCAGAAACTGTGTTCTAGATCCCAGCTCGTGGGATTCTGGTGGAACGTTGTCGCACGGCGCGGAGCCTCGAATTGGAAAGATGGGGTAGAGAAAGGATCAAATCATACCACGTCTTGGCACGCCTCCCGATGGTACCGTGGTATGTAAGTTAGCGAAGATTGTGCGAAGGCCGGCCGGTAGAAGCGAGCAAGCATGAAGGCGCCTTGTCTCGCTCGCTCGCATCGGGGGTTGCATGCACCAGCACAAGGTGGCAGACTGAAACAGTGAAACACCCATCACGCTGGTGGTGTATAACGTCGAGGTAGCAAGGCATTGGCCCGAGGACAAACGGCTACCTGCACATCATCAGTTTACCTTTTTTGCGCTCGACTAATGGCAGCGATGCAGCTTGTCTCAGCTGGTG
Source organism: Pseudocercospora eumusae (assembly GCA_001578235.1). NCBI lineage: Eukaryota > Fungi > Ascomycota > Dothideomycetes > Mycosphaerellales > Mycosphaerellaceae > Pseudocercospora > Pseudocercospora eumusae. Next base: position 34,962 of record LFZN01000118.1, on the reverse strand, counting down.
GTCAAGCTTCTGCAGACGACACCGGTCTGGGCACAGCACAGCGGCGGCGCGTGGCCATGGATCGGACCACGAAACCGAATTTGTCTTTTGCAGCTCAGGTCATGTGCTAGAATTCATTATGCGGCCAGAACAAAGCAATGCAGGGCGCCGACAAAGCGTCCGTCTAGCACTAGTTGTAGCTGGCATGCAGCCGAACGCGGTCGAGTGGCATTCCGCGAGCGCTCCCGGACAAGTTGACAACATGTACAGATGGGAATTTCTGATACCGGTATGCGCGTCGGAGCAGTGTGGAGTGTGGTCGGTGGCTCGGGGTAAAGAGAAGAGTGATTATAGCTCGGGTAAAGAGCAACAAGTGAAGATGCAGCATGTGAAAGGCTCATCAAAGGCCACCTTCAAAAGAAAGGACGTTGATTGGTCGCTCCAGAGACCCCACACCGATGTGTCCGAATCCGGCCTAGGTCCATCCACGTGCGTCAATTTCGCGCCGCGGCCGCGCGCTAAAGCTAGAAGGAAAGCACGTGCGTCGGCCGCTTGCTTCGGTTTATTAAAAGCTCGCGTGCGTCCTGCCTGTTCACCACCATTGTTCCTTCCTCACACGACCTGCATTCGCTCGACTCCTTCCTGGCCTTCGAGGTCACCTTTCTTGGAAGCCACATCCACCCTCGATCAACCACCTACCTACCCACCTACCCACCTACCCACCTACCTACCTACCTACATCCTACAACACCTAGCAGCAACTACTCCCTCCCTACAGTATGGCGGGAGGCCTCGCAACCACCAGCGACGTCGCTCGCATTGAAGCGCCTGTCACATGGAAGGCCTACCTCATTTGCGCATTTGCGTCTTTCGGTGGTATCTTCTTCGGTTACGATTCTGGTTACATCAACGGTGTCACTGGCTCCCAGGTCTTCATTGAGATTATCGAGGGTCCAGGCGCTGAAAAGCTCCGCGGCTCCTACCAATCGCTCATCGTCTCTATCCTCTCTGCTGGTACCTTCTTTGGCGCAATCATCGCTGGTGATGTTGCCGATTTCATTGGACGCAAATGGACCGTCATCGCGGGTTGCGGCATCTACATTGTTGGTAAGTGGCAATCGAGTCTCCTCTGATATATCTGCCGCTAACGGGATGTGCAGGTGTAATCCTCCAGACTGCTGCCCACGGCCTTGGTCTCATCGTTGCTGGCCGTCTCATTGCAGGTATCGGTGTCGGTTTCGAATCCGCCATCGTCATCCTGTACATGTCTGAGATCTGCCCGAAGAAGGTCCGTGGTGCTCTCGTTGCTGGATACCAATTCTGCATTACCATTGGTCTCCTCATCGCCGCCTGTGTCAACTACGCAGTCCAGGATCGCACCGACACGGGCTCTTACCGCATTCCCATCGCTATTCAGTTCGCCTGGGGTCTGATCCTCGGTGGTGGTCTCTTCTTCCTCCCAGACTCCCCACGTTACTTCGTCAAGCGCGGTCGTGTCGAGGATGCCCGCAGCTCCCTTGCCCGCCTGCGTGGACAAGACAAGATGAGCGAGTACATCGAGGCCGAGCTTGCCGAGATTGTCGCCAACGAGGAGTACGAGCGCTCTGTCATTCCACAAGGTGGCTGGATCAGCGGCTGGGCAAACTGCTTCAGCGGTTCCCTCTGGAAGTCCAACTCCAACTTGCGCAAGACCATCCTCGGTACCTCTCTTCAGATGATGCAGCAGTGGACGGGTGTCAACTTCATCTTCTACTACTCCACCCCGTTCCTGCAATCCACCGGCGCCATCGACAACGTCTTCTTGATCTCGCTGATCTTCACCCTGGTCAACGTGTGCTCGACTCCAATCTCTTTCTACACCGTTGAGAAGCTCGGTCGTCGTCCACTCCTGGTCTGGGGCGCGCTCGGTATGTTGATTTGCCAGTTCATCGTCGCCATTGTTGGTGTCACTGTCGGTTTCAACAAGTCCCACACTGTTCCCGGTGTCAACGGCGCCGACCCAACCACAGTTGCCAACAACATCGCCGCCGTCAACGCCCAGATTGCCTTCATCGCCATCTTCATCTTCTTCTTCGCCTCCACATGGGGACCAGGTGCATGGATCGTCATTGGCGAGATCTTCCCACTGCCAATCCGTTCCCGTGGTGTCGGTCTCTCCACTGCCTCCAACTGGCTCTGGAACACCATCATTGCCGTCATCACTCCGTAAGTTCAAGCCATTTGTGCCCTCAATCAGCACGTCGCTAACAGCTCACTAGATACATGGTCAACGAGGATGAGGGTAACTTGAAGTCCAGCGTCTTCTTCATCTGGGGTGGTCTCTGCACTTGCGCTTTCGTCTACGCCTACTTCCTCGTCCCAGAGACTAAGGGGCTCTCTCTCGAGCAGGTCGACAAGATGATGGAGGAGACTACTCCACGTACGTCGGCCAAGTGGAAGCCAACCACCACCTTTGCACACGAGATGGGTCTGGACCAGGGTATCTCTGCGGAGAAGGTGCAGGACGTCGAGCGCAAGGGCTCGTGGACCGGTTAAGAGCACAGTGCGATCATGATACCAGCGTGTTTATCCATGCATGCATGCATTACGGGCGTATATGAATTGACGCAAGAATCCGGAAGCGTTGTTGTTGTTGTTGATGGCATACTTAATCCAAGATACCGTCTGGAATGGTGCTGAGAGCAGAAGCACGCCTTGACTGGTACTGCGACACGGTTGTCAATAATGCGAATACCCAGGATGAGTTCAGAAGAAAAGTCAGCATCAGAGCTGTCAAGTATATATATTATATACAGACTTGCTGCATTGCGTGTACTCTCTCCACATCTTTACCTTTTCTGGTATGCTGTCAGCATGATGAGTCTCACTGAAAAAAGCCTTGGCACAACAGTTCGGGCAGGCTACTGATACTTGCCCGAATGCTGGGTGCCAAATCTAATACCGCCTGGAGACAGTTTGACTTACACTCCTTGGTGCGACATTTGATGGTCCACTTCATGAATGAGAAACAGCCGAGGAGGATTCTTAGGTAAGCACAATTTCCTACCTGGCACCAAAGACAATAGAGACCTTCCAACGTAGCTTTCTAAGGCGCATGCACGGACTTTTACAGGGGAATATCCATGGTTAAGTGAAAGTATACCCCTACGACTATAGTGGAAGGTACGGACTAGGGCAGTACGTCTACTACCCTCCGGATTAGCCTTTTCGAGGCTCGTACATATGCTAAGTATATGCTAAGTTATTAAACCCGTAATTAGTATATCCTTATTCATGTAAATAAGCCTTATAGCTATATATTAGCAACCGTGTCCGCAAGGTTATTAGAAGCCTTCCGCTTAGTCGATCGCTTAGACCCTCTAACTTACTAACCGCTATTACATGCTATCGCCTCGCGGCGCCTCGCGGCGCCTCGCGGCGGCGTTTTATATATGCTAGACCCTCGCGGCGACGTTACGAAGCTACTAATCGATAGAAAAGAGCGAGGTATAAGTAAATAAGCTCGGATAAGGTAGTAGTAGTCGTAATTTAGACCGCCGGGGCGTAGAAATCGAGCTAGGAGGATAGTAAGCGGTATAAGGAGGCTACCTACGCTAAAGCGGTGCGTAGAAGTATTAGAAATAGTCGTTTTATAGTCGTTTTATTAGTAGAAGCTATTTCTATACCTTTAAATATACTAATAAGTCTAACTAGTACTCCGCTACCGGCCTCCGGTCCTTTATTCTAGTATGTAATCGATCTTAGTACCCTAACTAGTACCTCCGCGGTCTCCCTAGTCTCTATAGAGCTATTTTCCTCTAGTACGGCCTTCTAGACTATGCTTAATAGCCCCGATAGTTATATGTAAACGTCTCTAGCCGCCGCTATTTATGTAATAGCCTCTTAAGGGTAGGAACGCGTAGTTTCGCCCTTACCCGCTAGAATAGGCTAATTTCGAGTATTTAATCCTACTACTACTCCTATAGATAACTCGGGTCCTCTAACTAGTAGTAGTTTTAGTACCGATCTAGGTAATGTCGTAGGTATTATAGAGAATACTATCTAGGGTCTAGAGCACATAGTCGACTATCTATTCGAGGTAGTTAGGAACTAAGGCAACTTAGCCGTTTCTATCGACTCGAGAATACTTATTACTAATCTATTACTAAAGCACTTACCGGCATATAAGATAAGCAATATTACGGTATTCTTCTAGTCCGTTTAAGAAGAATATAACCGTACTAAAGTAGAAGGAGCTCTACCTATTAAGACTATGCATAAGATAGTTAATTTATAGACCTCTAAGTAGATTACCGAGAAGAAGCGCCGCGAAAAGGAGATAGGCGCTATCTAGTATAATACTCTATTTACTTAGCTATTTAATAAGTTTATTATACACGTAATTAATGTTAACCTAACGCTAGTAAAGAGCTATTAGACTAACATTAAGCGCTAAATTAGTCGTAATAACGCTTTCTATATCCGTGCTAATATAATAGAGTCTTTAAGAGATAAGCGGCCACTAGAAGTCGAACCTCGACCTACTAATAAGCCGTCCGAAGTAACTAAGAAACGGCGCCTAAATATCTAATTAGAGACTTAATAAAGGCTTATTAATGCTTAAGGTAATATGCTCGGTAAGGTGTTAAATCCGCTCTATACTACGCTAGAGTTAATCGCTAATAGAAGCCGCAGTACCGAGAATGCTAGTACTATCGAGGAGATACTAGACCGTCGAATTAAGTAGGTTAAGCGCTAGTACTAACATACGCTCGATAAAGTAACTATAGAAGTTATAAGTACTATAAACTAGCGCTTTAATCTTATGTTCTAGCATATATCTAACTTATAGTCTACCTCTTTACTATTACCTTCTATCGAGTCGCTTTACTTCGAGAGTACTTAGGCTAATAATGTTATAGGTGTTTAAGGCGCACTTTAAAGGAAGGAAGATAAAGCTACTAACTATTATGAACCGTAGTCTATAAAGAAGGATAAAGTCTATAAGGATATTGCTATAGTTAAAGCGGACTCGTAGCGTAGCGAAGGTAATAAAGCTTAAGAAGGAGTAGCGTATGTAACAATTTCTTCGAGAAGTTCGGCTAGTGTTAGTAGGTAGGGACGTTAGGGGATTCCTACGATTCTAGGCATCGATACTAGTACGGATTTATTAGTAGATAGGTAGTTTAATATCGAAATAAACCCTAGTTGTCCTTAGTAGTCGCTATTATCCGAACTTCGTCGAGAAATTGTAGTTTTCGGAAACCTCCGCGTTTACTAAGGATTTATGTAATATTTATATTAGGAGTATTTAGGAGATTCGGAGATGGTTAAAGCGATAAAAAGAATTTAGAAACTACTAAAATAAGACTCTCTTAATCGCGACATATATTAACGCTCCCTCTACTACTCTCCGCCGGTAATACTATTAAAAACCCCGACACCTACGACGCGTGTCGTATAAATTTCGCGACTTCTCGACCTTATAATAATAATAATATACTTAATTATTAACTTCCGACATGTTTACTATGCGCTTACGCTTAGACTTATCGCTATCGCCTTCCGAGATATTATTACTACGTCGTCCGAGTGCTAAAAGCTTATCTAGCTCGTTGTTTAGCGGTAGAGTTAGAGGTCCGCTAGTAGCGGTGCTAAGGTAGGTCCGAATATTAGGTATCTCGAGACTATAATGCCTAACTAACTTATTTCTACGATAATAACTATAGTAGTTTATAAGAAATACCGATACTATGTATACCGCTATAATTAGTATTAATTTAACCCGATAGCCTTTACCGAAATAGTTAAATTACTATAGGTTAACAACCTCTTAAAACCCCTATTCTACGACCTACCGCATTACTAACATCTCCTTCGCGGCCTACGCTATCGGCACGTCTCGTACGCCTCCGTCGGTATTCTTAAAGGCGCCGATAATACTATTAATTATACTATAAGCCGCGTTACCGAATAGAAAGAGCTATTCTTACAATAGGCGGCCTACTATTAAGGCACGCTAAACCGACTAGATTTCCGACTCGTAGATAAGGCGTCCGTTACTATAAGAGCTAGGTATAGGTCCGTATAATAATATTATACCGTCCGCTAGCATTATCGACTACTACTTAATACTATAGCCCTTCTTATAGCCGCTATAGTATATTCGTTACTTATATAGCGGCCTACATACCCTCCGGAAGGTACTATCGATATAACCGAAGACTCGCGTAATACTAAGACCGTCTACTATAGTAAACGCTAGCTTATTTAGGTACTCGTAACTTAACCGGTTTATGTCCTAATATAAGTAAAGCCGCTAGTGCTTCGTAAGCTACATAATTATTATATTAAATATAATACTAATCTATGTAGGTAACTTTCTAAACATATTATAGAGGTCTCGCTACTACGCCGGACTCGCTAAGCGTACGAGAACTAGATATAGTAGTGTCGCTAGCGCTAGTAAAGCATACCTACGGAAGGCCTCTTTTTCGATGGAGTAGAGACCTAATAGCTTACTTAGCTCTAGTATCTCTTCTTTATTAAACCGGAAGTTGCCCTAGAAGTTCTCTAATAGTATACCGTCTATATCGAATAGTACTCGAAGATATACGCGTAGCGGACGATAACCTCTCGCTATATAGCGCTAGATACGACGATAATATTGCCTATCGTTCTTACTATCTCGGCGCTCGAAGATCTCGTGTTCTATAGCCGTAGGACTCGTTATAACCGTAGCGGTAGCCGTAGAAGCGACAACGATTATAGAGGTAATAGTAATAAGGTCTTCGTCTATTATGTTAAACTATAGTACTATATAGAATAGCGCTTTCTAACTACTACTACTACTACTAGATAAGATGCGGTGTGAGAAGTAGCTAAGCCGCTATACCTTAATGGTTACCCTCGGTTAGAAGGCCTTAGTCGATAACCTTTACTTATAAGGGGGTCCAACTAACTTTACAGGGCTATTGAACTCTGCCTTGGAAGGTCTCTAATAGCACTTCTTCTGCCATACTTTCATAACAACACAAAGATTTACGAAAGACATCACCTTGCAAACTTTATTGGCCTGATTAGGATGCAAATATGGACTGATGCACTCTCGATGTTCCTCTTGGCCACATTGGTCGCTGGCATTGTGGAGGAGAAGACACAATCGATCACAACTCGCGACGGAGGAGATACAGATGCATTCACATCGTTCGTGACAGTACGTATGGCTTGAATGTGCATCGTGGCCATGCTCGTCACTGAACACGCAATAGCGGCCCGAGATCAAGGCTCCCCTGTTCGACGTTAAAAACCTTCGACCAGAGTCCGTAACGCACGGATACTGGTTCGTGGCTCCATACTTGTCTCTGGTCAGTCAGACGGAAGATATACATCGCGTTCCATGTACCATTGGACCTATGATCTATGACAATGCAGGCGTATGTTCATCCAGTAGAACTACGGCTGTCGGACGCGGTTGAAATGCTAACAACGCACATCAGGAATTAATCTGGTGTGGCGCTTGCCTCGTAAACAACACGAATACATTCGACTTCCGCGCGTGGAAGTCCGGAGACCAGCAATATCTCTCGGCAATCTTGGATACACAGTCCAAGACTGGGATTGAGCACAGTAGAGCCATAATACTCAACAACAGTATGCAGATCAGCTCGACTTACCAGATTCCATCGGACATAAAAGATGCAGTCCTTAACATGCACGAATTCAACCCTGTCAATGATGGCAAATCTGCATTACACATCATTCAGCGGTCGATTGAGAAGGACGTGACGACTGTCAAGCACGACACCGGCGAGAAGATGGGTAGAATTGTCGATGATGGTTTTGCAGAAATCGACCTCTCCACCCGAAAAGTGCTATTTGAATGGTGGGCTTCAGATCATATTGCCCTTTCGGATAGTTCTGGAGTTGTGGCGGGGCTGTCTCAGAAACCGCCTCGTGGATGGAACTGGATACATCTCAACAGCGTTGACAAGGACGCCAGCGGGGACTACCTGATCTCAGCTCGATCTACTAATGCCATTTACAAGATCTCAGGCAAGACAGGAAAACTCGTCTGGACACTAGGAGGCAAAAGTTCCTCGTTCGATTTTATGCCTGGTCTGAACTTCTCGAGGCAACACGACGCACGATTTGTCAGTCGTGCCAACGATGTCGAAGTCATCTCGCTCCTGGACAATGGAGGCGATGATCATGACAGCACAGCGAGCGTTTCGTCTGGTCTCGTCCTCGCGCTCAACACTGCAATCAAGCCAATGACTGCCGCGGCCGTCAAACGATGGAACAGGCCGAGCGAGGGCATTTCCAAGCAGCGAGGCAACTTCCAGCGCCTACCAAGTGGTAATGTGTTTATCGGTTGGAGCGATATGAGTCATCTCAGCGAGCATACCGCAGCGGGAGAACTTCTCATGGAAGCGAAATGGAAGAAGGAGACAGCCAACACATATCGAGCTTGGAAGTTCAACTTTACCAGTGATCCATCAGAAGAGCCAGTCCTCAAAGTTGCTATCGAACGGCGAGACAACTGGCCGACACCGAAAACAGTGTTCCACGTGAGCTGGAATGGAGCTACTGATGTGGCCGCCTGGAACTTTCGACGTTCCGCTACCACCAATGCCGTGCTTGGTACTCGCCGGAAGATCGGTTTCGAGACTCGCTTTGAGACTGTGGGTTGCGAAGATGGAGTCTACGCGGAAGCAGTCTCGAAAAATGGCAAGATTCTGAGGACGACTACTGTTCAGACACCCTTGGATCTGGACAAGGTATGCTCATCAAAGGACAAAAAGAAGCAGCTCTTGCCGGAAGAGATCACATTCCAACCACAAAGTCGTTATGCCTCGATTTCGTTCGAGCACATCTATTCGAATTACCTATTTCGTGCATCCTCCATACTGGTCTCGGTCTGGCTCTTTTGGACGACTGTCCGCTTCGTCCGTCGACGATGGCGATAATAAAGTTAAAAGCGTGTGGAATACTTGATCACGTTTTGCCCTTCTTGTATTAGTGAGCATGCAGGTACGGACAAAACATCCCGCATGCCATCATACTTGAAGCTAAACATGTCTTGACCAGGTCTCAAGACTTCAGATACTGCACTTGCCAAGGATGTCGTCTCAAAAACTCGCGATCATTGCAGGCGTTGGCTCGGGTAACGGAGCTTCGATTGCTCGTCGCTTTGCGACTAAGTACACTGTCATTCTCCTTGCGAGAAAGCCGGCTAGCTACGAGCCTGTTGAGAAGCAGATCAACGAAAGCGGTGGGCATGCTCATGGCATCAGCACCGACATCTCGGATCCGGAGAGTGTCAAGGCTGCTTTTGCGGAAATACAAGGCGGATTCCCAAATGTGCCAGTCCAAACGGCCGTTTTCAACGCCAGTGGAAAGTTCGTGAAGAAGCCTTTGCTGGACATCACCATGGAGGACATGGACGGAGGACTCAGTGTGAGCGTGTAAGATGTCCGAAACTTGCCGAACATGTGAGAGGAGGAACTAAAGTTAGCCTGCACCTAGTCGAGGAGCTCTACTCTTCGCTCAAAGCGCCCTTCCACTTTTGCTCAAGCATGCGGAAAGCAAGTCTGAAGTCCCTCCGAGCCTGTTCTTTACCGGTAGCACCGCTGCAGTCAAAGCGAACCCAACGAGCGCCGTCATGTGCGTACCCCGACACGGCCTTCGTGCTCTGGCCATTTCTGCTGCGAAGGAGTTCGGCCCAAAAGGCGTTCACGTCGTCCACGCTGTTGTGGATGGCGCGATCGATACTCCGTGGGGGCAGCCATACCTCAAAGACAAGTCGCCGGAAGAAAAGATTGATCCCGATGCAATTGCACAGACGTACTGGGACTTGCATTTGCAGAGCCGAAGATGCTTCACGAATGAGATCGACATCAGGCCTATGATGGAGAAATGGTAGATGGAAGATCGATAGACGTGTTAAATATCGTGCCTGTTACTCAGCATGCCAAGAAAGCGGCATCTCCGAATTGGGAAGTCGCGACGCGCTCAACCAAAAACTTTCCACTTCCGTTATGATACACTTCTCCGACTTGGACATTGACATAGACATAGAGCAAGATGGAGTACGACCCCCAAGTTCGTGAGTAATTTCGCATTCTGGTCAGACTCGACTTCCAACAATTAACACGTTGCAGCCCAATACTCGACCAGCGATCCTACATCATTCGCCGCAACGTCCGCGAGCGAGAGATGGCCGGTCATCCTGGTGTGCAGTATAGCGCGATTGCTATCAGGAGAGAAGAGAGACGCTGACGGTGGCGACAGACTGGTGCAATTGACGATTTGCACAAGGCAGTCATCAAAGAAAGCCATCCCGCCAAGATCGAGGAGGGCAAGAAAATCACCTCTGGCATCGCTGCACTCAAGTACGAGCTTCAACATAATCGTCAGCTGACGTAAGTAGACCTGTGTCTCATAGACGCATGCAATTCGCTGACATGATAGCTCAGTAATTTGGACGACGATGGTGAGCCAGACATAGCAGCTTACAACCACGAACTTCAGCAACGAGGCAATCCGAAATGGCATGACGTTGCTTGGCTCTATTCAGAGTGCTACTTATATCGGTATGGCGGCTTTGTACGTACATATTCGACAGCAGCTGACGCTATGACAGCCGTATCGCCACTCTTTTCGCCCTCTCAAAGCATTGGAAGAATTACGACGTGTTCTCGAAGCAAAAGCTCTCCACTTTCCGCTCATCTCGACCTGCCGTTCTTGAGCTTGCAGCACGCTACAACGATCTGACAGAGCAACTGCAATCAAACAAGTCGGCGTTGAGCACCGCATCCGAGGAGGAGCGTGAACAAGCCGAAAAGCTGCTCTTCGTCGAGATGTGCGAAATCTGCTTGTGGGGAAATGCTACGGACCTGTCACTCCTCACCAACCTATCCTATGACGATATCCAGAAACTGCAAGGTTCCAATGCTCGCAAAGCCAATGAGGACAAGATCATTGTCAATGACTTCGACAAGGCGTTTGCAATCCTCAGCAAGGCAAAGAGTGCTGGTACCAAGGAACGCAGAGTCGACATCGTGCTGGATAATGCAGGCTTCGAACTCTTCGTGGACCTCATACTCGCTGGCTATTTGCTCCAAGCAGACTTGGCAACGAGCATTGTCCTTCATCCTAAGAACATTCCGTGGTTCGTATCTGATGTGATTCCGAAGGACTTCGCCGAAATGCTTGGCGTCCTTGTCGATCCAAAGCGTTTTTACGAGACGCCCTCTGAGGATGACCAAGCACGAAACGTAACCCCTCAGCCGCTCTCGCAGAAGGAAAGCGACGACTTGAAAGCACTCTTTGAGAACTGGAGTTCGTTGTATGCAGAAGGCAAAATTGTGCTTCGTCCCAATGTCTTCTGGACTGAAGGTGGCAGTTACTGGCGTCTGCCCAAGACAGCTCAAAAGCTGCACGAAGACTTACAGCAAAGCGAGCTAGTCATCTTCAAGGGTGATCTTAACTACCGCAAGCTGACTGCTGATGCGGCATGGGATCCCACAACACCTTTTGCAGAGGCGATCGGACCCATGGGACCTGGCTCGGGTGTGAGGACCTTGGCACTGCGAACATGCAAAGCGGATGTCGTTGTTGGTCTGCCTAGAGGTAAAGATGAGGAGCTTCGCGCAATGGAGGGCGGTGGTGGTGACACTGGTGCGAGAAAATGGGCTTGGAGTGGCAAGTGGGCAGTGGTGAGCTTTTGCGATGGCAAGGCATGAGTTCACCTTGAACACTATCAATGAATGCTAGGTGAGTATGATTGGGCTATTGAAAGTTGCACGCTTACGCAATGTAGACATGTGAACGTGAATGGAGATGTTCTGCGGCGGAACCACCAAGCTGATCATTGCCTTGTCTCGTTGTGCCTGTCAACTTTCAACGGCCGAAGCGGCATGAATTCGGCCATGCTCTGTGCAACCTCGATGATACAGATGGCGATGTCATTGCAGTAACGGTACTTCTTGCGATGTCAGCAATCCCAGCAGTCTATCTTAAAGCCGGACGCCGGTGCCGATGAACACATAAAAGACCTACGCCTTCTGATGCTCAGATTAACATAACGCCTAATCCCGCAGATCACAGCCATGAATAAGTTCGCATCTTTCGTCTTTGGCACGATAGCTGCCACTGCAGCAACACTTTCAGCTACAACCCCTATCGCGCCCAGCCAGGAATCAGGTATACAGCACCAGAGAATTTCCAACTAAGCTCACCAGGCGAAGTCCTACGCCTCCGTCCAGCCTCAGCTCTAAATGATCTCCAACCAAACTTCGGCAACATCTTCTCAGCCTACACTATCCTCTTCCGCACAATGGACAGCCGCTATAAACCATCCTGGGCCGTCACCACCCTCCTCCTCCCCACCCACGCCAACAGTAATGATATCCTCAGCTACCAATTCCCCTACAACACATCCTACCTCGACTTCAGTCCCTCGTACGCAATCCACAATACCAGTTTCACCACGGGCCTCATAGCCTCCGACATCTCCACCGCCCTATCAAGAGGCTGGTCCGTAAACATCTCCGACCACGAAGGACCCCTTGCAGCCTTCACATCGGGGATCACAGAAGCCCGTCGTCCCCCCAGGATCTAAAGTCACACTCTGGGGCTACAGCGGAGGAAGCATAGCCTCACAATTCGCTCTCGAACTCAGCATTCAACATGCCCCCGAAGTCCAAAGACACAATCTTCGGCGCAGCTCCAGGCGGTATAGTCCCAAACACAACATCCACAATACCAAACCTCGTTCAAGGAAGTTACTTCGCTAGTCTTATTCCTGAAGCTTTGGTGGGAATACGTCGAAGTGTACACACAAGTACCTCCTCTCCCAACTAAAAGCCAGAAACGAAAACGGAAATATTTGGAGTGCAGAAAATTTTCTTAGTCCTGCTGGAGATATATATATATTCCCCCCTGGATTCGCCAACGAAACGATTTGAAAATCCTTTATATCCGCCGAAAAATCTTCATCGAGACACCTTGTTGCAGACAGAGAGGTTATTTCTGAAGCATGGAATCGTGATGGAGTACAAGGTTCTCACGCAATTTTTAGACTGTGCCGATGTTTGTGTACAAAGCTGTATGTACATGATGAGATTAGTTTGCTTGGGGATGCGGATGCGGATGCTTTGGCCGAGAGGGAGTGTGAGTTGGGTGCGAATATTCTTTATGAGAGGAATAGCATTGGTAGTCATTTGGCTGAGGAGACGAAGGAGCATCATAGGGCTTTGGAGAGGTCGAGTAGGGTTTTTGATATGAGGGTTGCACGATTAGGGATGTTAGTTTTAATGTCACGGATTCGGCGCTTGAGAAACAGTGAAGTTTGAGGATGGCGGGGAGATGCATATTGGCGGCAATTGAGCAAAAGCTATGGTCTAATTATACAGCTTCCTGATATGTGACCTCCACGGCGTGTGTCTTCTCGCTCACAATGCTCTTGCTTCTTTCAGCCACCTCCCTGGAGTCGGGAATGCCAGCGTCATCTCCGTCGAAGATAGTGGCGATCTGCTCAAGTGTGTGTCCTCTTGTCTCGGGGTAATAGAAGTATGCGGTCAAGCCGTACGTGACGATGATGGCAATGTATACGATATAGTACTTCCAGCCGATTGCGTCGAGAGCGATTGGGTTGACGAACGTATTGAAGACGATTGCCACGGCAGTTGTGATTCCGACAACTGCAAGACCACGAGAGCGAAGATGGTATGGCCAGATCTCGCAAGGGTAGGCGGTGACCAGAGGCGTACTGATCGACATTAGCGTTGTACTACAATGCATCGAAGTTGGTGGACTTACAGAGCTATGTCATAACCAGCGAAGAAGATGAAGAGGAAAGGGATTACAGCAAGTCCCACTGGTGAGCTGCCCGTTTCGGCAAAGGAACCGGACAAGGCTGTAACGATAACGTAGCCCACCAGCATGATCGACGCAGAGGCCAAGAAGAGGAAGCGTCGACCCAGCTTGTCGACTAAAGTGGCAGCACCGACGGCCCAGATGAGGTTCCAGATGTTCAAGCAAGCGTTGATGAGACTCTGGTCTGTTGTGCTGGTAACTCCAACGCTATCGAGCACAAGTGGAAGATAGTAGCTGACGACACCCTGACCAGCCCACTGCGAGAAGAAAGAGATGGTGATGGTGATGAAGAGCCGGTGACGGTTGCCCTTCGTGCGAATCATGTCCACGTAAGATGCCGCCTTTTCCGCGTTCTTCTCCGCCTGCAATGCCGCGGTGATCTCGAGCAGCTCGTAGTTGATGAGTTCCAGATTTTCACGACCGTGGAAGCTAGCCAGCATCTCTCGAGCTTCCTCCACGCGGTCGACAGAGACAAGCCAACGAGGGCTCTCGGGAGCAAGTATCAAGCCGGGCAGTGCAACGAGTGGGAGCAAAAGTTGCATGACAGTAGGTAGCCGCCATGACCAATCGCTGTCGTAATTTCTGGTTCCGAATGCCACGAAAGCTCCTATCGTGCCTCCAATGTACCAGCCGCAGTTGTAGAGGGCGTTTGCAATCCCACGATGCGTAGGGTAGGCTATCTCGTTGATCAGGGCCACGACGGCTCCTGAGAACCAAGCAGAGGCGCAGCCCACAAAAAGACGCATGAGCACGAAGTAGTAGTCATGATGTCCGAGCGCGAGGAGTGATCCGAGAATGAGGAACGCGTATCCAGGGTAGATGCCCATTTTACGTCCATATTTGTTCGCAACCCAGGATGACAGAGGATAGAACACGCCGTTGCCAACCCAGTAGATAGCACCCATAAAACCAAGCCATGCTCCAGTTGGATTATGCATGAACTCCTCCCATTGATCCAGGGCCTGCAAGCCGTTCATCAAACTGCCATCATAGCCATTGGTGGCGGAAAAAATGACGAGGCTGAGAAGGCAGAAGTTGAGCTTGAGCAGATATGGTTTCGAATACCAGGCTCGGTCGTCCTGAGGGAGCACGGCGAGGAGTTCCGGCCCAATGGCGTTCGATCGTGACTTGTGCGACTTCATGGTTCGGGCTAAAACTGTTCTAGGGAAGATAAAAGTGGCATGCTTTGAAATCAGTGATGAGGTTGGAAATGGCTATAGGTTGGAAGGGCCTTTCATATGAACGAGGGGATGAATAAAGGCGGCAATACGGTCCGTGGATCCTCTGAGGCTGGAGGTAGTCTCTATGGCACGATGGAGGCCAAGCCGCCAGTGCAGCATGACTTGCAGACCTTGCCAGCGTCCAAGAGCGGCAGTTCTCACACCATGAGATGGCGTGAGGATATGAAGTGCCCTTTATAATCACAGGTCTCGTACTGCTGGAAAAGCAGAGCTACGATGGGCCTCGTATATATCTCTTCATCGTCCTACAGAACGTGATTTCTCATTCGGTGGTATGAGTTCCAGCTCTTTCGCGCATACGAACGAACGCTGGCGATTCTTCGGCAAGGTCCGCATATAGATCTATAGGCGCGGGCCTCCGCACTTGGTGAGGAGGAAGGAATGCCAAGAACGTGTGAAGGAGTCGCCGGCGCCGTCGATTAACAGGAATCGCAGATGGATGCCGCATGTCATGACACGAGCGTGCTATAGCCTGGCCCGGTGTGCGCTCGTGGGCAGCGATGTTGACTCAGTCCATTGTGTTGAGGTCGAAGTCGTAAGATGTGTAGGAAGGCTGACGGTAGAACTCGGCCTCCGAAGACAGCCTCAGGCATCCTGTCAACGATAGAAGCTCCCTATAACAAGTCCTCGACAATACACGTTACTACCGAAGAAGGACAACAGCCGCGCATTTCTGAGACGGCGAAGGCACAAGCACATCTTTATGGATATCAGCTATCAGGCTCCCAGGCCATTGACGCCTCCCCTGGGCGCGGCCTGGTCTGAGTTTGTGCTGTAAGGTTACGATTAGAACTATGAAAATGACCTTCGGCAGTTTACTTACTTATCTTGGCCACACATCGGGAAGGTATGCGTATCCGCACCCATACATGCGATCGGTATGCCTATTCGTCTCGTCTCCGACCACCTGGAGTGTCTAGGTTCTCCGCACGGTCCTCGCGTGCGAGAGAGATAAGTCGCTACTCCTTCGAGATATATACATACTGGTGTGAGAAGCGCACGGATAGTTCAAAATGGCTTCGGCAAGCAATGAGGAGAAAGGTCATGGCATCGAAGCCGCGCCCGAGAAGCGTAACTTGGCGCCAGTATTCAGCTATGCAGAAGGCGACGTGAAAGACATCAACGACCATCATATCGAAGATGGACAGTACAAGCGGTCTTTCTCAACTCATCATGTCCATGTAAAGAAACATTCAACAGCAAGTTGTGATTAAGATATTGATACTGCTGCACAGATTATATCGTTGGGCTCAAACATCGGAAGTGGTCTCTTCATTGGAACAGGTTCCGCATTAGCAAGTGGAGGTCCTGGCAACATGGTCATCGCATACTCCCTGGTCTGTAGCTGCGTCTGGGCCGCGCTGCAATCACTGACAGAGATGACCATCGCATTTCCCGTCTCTGGGAATTTCATCGACTATGCGGATAGATGGGTCGATCCTGCTCTGGCTTTTGGAGCTGGCTTTGCAGAGTGGCTTGGCTGGACTGCCATCGTTGGAGCTGAAGCTGGATTCTTCAATATCCTGGTCCAGTTCTGGGCAGAAGGAAGTTTCCCAGAAGCTGCCTCAAGTGAGTGAAACAAGGTCGGGTATGAGATGCCAAGACTGACATGAAGCAGTGACCCTGTTCACCGGTGCGACATGCGCGATATTCCTTATGCCCAACAAGGTATTCGCGTGGTTTGAGTACTGCACTAGTCTGATCAAGGTCTTCATGTTCCTTCTCGTCATCGTCGTCGGCTTAGCCATCACACTTGGCGCTGGTCCAGATGGCTACCTGCATACTGGAGAGTATTGGACCAGCCTCCCAGCTTTCAAAAATGGTTTCAGCGTATGTCGCACCATATGCCTGATGTCTGAACATGCGCTGACCACCTGAACAGGGCTTAGCCAATGCCATGATTCTTGCAACATGGGCCGTCGGCGACCAGATCTTCATCGGCGTCATGGGAGGTGAAGCCAAGAATCCTCGATTCAGCATGGGCCACGCCTGCAAACTGGTACCCTATCGTGTGTCGTTCTTCTACATGTCCTGTATTGTCTTCATTACTTTGCTCGTGCCTTCAGACGACCCGAACTTGCTCGGCGGCAAAGGAGTGACAGCATCGCCCTTCATCATCGCGATACAGAAAGTCAACATCAAAGGACTGCCGCATCTTCTGAACGCTTGCATGATGTTCGGGATCATGGCCATCGCGGCAGAGTCGATTTACTTGTCTTCACGAATGCTCAGAACGATGGCCCATCAGCGTCTCATCCCAGGCTGGGTGGCCAAATGCGACTCGAAAGGACGGCCTCGGATTTCGCTAGCGATCACCTGCGCCTTTGGCGTTCTTTTCACCTACATCAACCTCTCCAGCGGTGGCAAAGTGGCTCTGAACTGGCTCGTACAGATCACAGCTGCGAGTTTCTACGTCAACTGGATAATCGTCTCCTTCACATCCTGGCGTTTCCGCCGAGCACTCCAAATCCAACAGGATCCACTATTGCAACAGCTGTACGCGTGGAAAATGACATCCTATCCAACTCCTCCCGGCTGGCTTCTGACTATGTGCGGTCTCTTGCTGATATCATCTTTCACGCTGGCAATCAAACCACCTGGAGCTACACTGGCCGACTTCAAAGCTAGCGATTTCTTCCAGTATACTTTGGGTATCTGGCTTATTGTTGTGGCTACTGTGGGCTATAAGCTTATTTGTCGGACTCCGTGGCGGAAGCTCGAGGATGTTGATCTTACGACTGGGCGGAGGCAGATGAGCGAGAAAGACATTGCGGAGTTGAACCATTATTACTCGCAGTCTAAGGCGAGGAGGTTTCTGAGCTATATCCAGCTGTGGTAGAAAGCCGGTACGTTTGGTGCAACATCATGAGCGAGGAAATGGCAGCGTGGCAGCATGCAGTAGCGAACTCGGACGGCTCACCAGTAGTAGGTCGAGCTTAAATTAGTCGCAATAACGCCTTCTATGTCCGTACCAATATAATGGAGTCTCTTAAAGACAAACGGCCGCTAGAAGCTGAACCTCGACCTACTACTGGTGAACTGTCACCAGCATCAGTGTCAGGCGTGGCGGGAGCTGCCGAAGTTCCAGGACTGCTCAGTGTGCAAATGAATGCCGTTTGGCAGATACTGTCTGTCGATATCCATTGCCCTCATTGCAGCCTGTCGAGCGCCGCTGCAGGAGATTGAACAGGAACCAGGATGCGACTGGTCTTGAGGCTCATCGGCCGAACCAATTGCGAGAGGTGCGCTCGCTCGCGTCTTGGTCTTTGCCGCATGTGAAGCTTAGGCGGGTTGCTCGTGCGCTGTTACGCTTTGGCTCCAGTGATGTCGGAGCCTAAGTCCTGTCGCGAAGAAACATCAAGCGTTCCCATGTCGAACGTTTGTGTTGATTTCGGGAAGTCGACTGAATGTTTCAAAATTTCCATTCAAATACAGAAAATGACACTAGAAGTAGTAGTACACAATGGATATATGGTTGGTTGGTGGGCGTGAATGATCCAAACATATACCTACTCCCTGCGCAGGCGTCGTTCTTTTATCCGATCCGCTTCACCCCTCTATAATTCGAACGCCGCCAAATTGAGCATCTCTTGCGTCCTTCTTTTGCATGTTCCATTCCATGCTTGTAACTGTACAACGCCCCGTTTGACGCCTCTTATTAACCCGAATCATGTCTCATGACTTCAAGCTGTCCTTCATGCTTTGCGAACTTGCGCTCACGGGGAGCACATTCTTATCATCCTTCTTTTGCCAGACCTTTGCCAAGGCATATACCACACCTGATACGAAGCCGACAAAGATGGCGGATACGGAGGCCAAGGTTACTGGTGCATCGAAGAAGACGAGGCCGGAAATGGCGATGGGGAGCTTATTGAGCGCGCCGACCATTGAGTACGTGGTTGATGAGGTGACACGTACGCACCAGGCGGAGGTGTATGAGATGAAGATACTGCTGAGTCCAGTAAAGATCATGGCAGCGATCATCAACTGCTGTCGGCCTGGTGGGAAGTTGACTGCGATGTTTGACGCGGACCAGTCTTCCAGGAGGAGGGTGCAGATGAGGAGGATGGGAATAGACAAGAGGTTGTTGTAGAACATGGCTAGAGACTATTAGCATGGAAGACGTGTCGCGTTCTTCTGTCGAACTCACTGTCAAAGTCCTTGAAGTTGGTAAGCTTGATACGCTTGCGCATGCCCAAAACGTAGCCTGCCGAGCTCAAACAATTCAATGCCATCCAGACGTAGCCGGCATTCAAAGTCGAAATCTTCTCAGCCGCCTCTCCAGTCACAGCATCGCCACTGTACGAAGCCAATGCATGCGAAATGTCTGCCCAGGCGGCAATGATACTGCTGAGCACCATCAGGCCGAAACTGAGCAATGCCATGCCGCCAACCGATCCTCCGAACCACAGCACCTCGCCATATGCGATCAAGATAATAGTCAAGTTCTTGAAGATGGTGTAGACGGGGATGCTGAGGAATTGGAGGGCCTTGATGGAGGTGTAGATCATGCCGATGAGGAGCAGCGAGACTGGGAACCATTTCCGCGCTTCGTCGGTGTTGAAGTCTCTGTAGGTGATTATGCCAAATGCCTTGCACGTTGCAATGGCAGCTATACAGACGAGAGCCTGGTGTATGGAATTAGCCTTTGATATGTCTTGAATGCGATGCTTGTTTTCCCTCCACGCGTACCTGTACGGCCAACAGGAAGAAGCTCAAATTCCAACCGGTGCCATTGACGCAGTACTTATTCGAGACTGTCATCAATATACTGCTGCCACAGTACGCGAAGATGGACAGCACGGGGTTGTTGAGATTTATGCCCGCGGGAGTGGAAGGCATTCTGGGCGGCGAGGGACGCGGCGCTGCGTCTGCGTGTGCGTCTGCGTCGAATTGACCGAGTTCTATAGCAAAGTCCCTCTTCTTGTCATCGGCCATGGAGACAGCTTGCTGGGCGAGGCGAGGCGAGGCGAGGTAAGGGGGAGGGGGGGCGGAGTGATCTTTCTGCCACCGCCAGCGACTTGTGCCCAGGGATGGCTGAAGCTGCACGCACGGCTGGCGGCATCTCAACCCCGAGTCACCGACCCCCGACACGCAGCGGATGGAATATGGCTTGGCGTCCACCACCACCACCACCACTACCTACCCCTCACATACACCCTCATACTGCCAGTCTCAGCATCAACATGGCCGCACTCGATCCACACGTCGCCAAAGTACTTGACAGTCAGAGGCCCGGCCAGGAATCCGACGATGAAGATGCACTCATCGCAGAACTGGAAGAGGGCGAAGATTCTGCCTTGTCTGCATTTCGCGAGCAGAGACTGGCACAGTTGCACGCCGAAGTCACGCGAGCCAAGTCCATGAAGGACGGCTCTCATGGCAGCTACACCGAAATCAAGGACGAAGAGCAGCTCATGCACATCACCACATCTACGAAATTATGTGTTGTGCACTTCATGAAGCCAGACTTCAATCGTTGCCGAGTCATGGACGAAAGGCTTTCAGTACTGGCCGGCAAGCACTTTGACACGAGATTTGTTAGCATCAATGTCGACAATGCACCTTTCTTGGTGGTCAAGCTTGGCATCAAAGTGCTCCCTTGTGTACTTGCCTTCAGGGATGGTGTGAGCGCAGACAGAATCATCGGCTTCGAAGGTATTGGATGGAAGCCGGATTCCTTCACCGCGAGCGAACTGGAAGCACGGCTGCTGGCAAGCGGTGTGCTTGTGAGAGCAAAGATGACCGAAGATGATGACCGAATGCGAGCACGAAAGCAGAAAGAAGAGGCCGAGAACGAGTATGACGATGACTGGGATTGAGTATGCGTTTGATACACTTGGAAATTCCCTCAATTCGTGATCAGCAGGGAAAAAGCCACCTCCAAAGCGCTCTCACTGCCTCAAAGAGACTTCGCTGTCGCCGGCGTGCTGCAGCTGGCAATGGCAGAAGGTCGGCTCTAGAAGATGGCCGACTTGTGCTCCAAGCTTCGTTCAAGCATGTCCGGGCTGAGTACACAGCTGCCGATGAAGCCCAAGGAGAGTCACTAGACTCACCAAGTGCGTAGGCTTGGCATGAATGGCACCAGGTTTCGTGGCTATTCATCTTCCGGACGAGGGCACTGCGAGCAGACATGGATATCAGCGTAAATCCACGAGCACTTTAGTCGTACCTCACTCACCTCCACATCTCGGCCATATCGATGACAACATGACTTTCTGAGGGCCGCTCCTTCTTAAAGACCTTGCACAACCAGTGACGTTACGTGCGCTCATTTATACCAGAAATCGCATTCTTGAAGCGCTTTTCCCGAGCTCAGGGACTATGCTTCTAGTGCACCACTTCGCTAATCTCACCATGTGATCTCTGGAGGTCAGCGATCCGACACGTGCTCAAGCCATCTCAGAGCTTCAGCAAAATGAGAACTGCCCAAGCCGTTCTCGCTTGACAGCAGGAACTGGTCAACATGCTGATGTCATCTGTCATCTAATTATGCTTACATTCACAAAGTTACCAATTTCTCGAGCTTGCCTTGCTTTGCGGCTCCCATATTATTTCCGCGTCCTCGCGCCGACAACGTTCCTCACTGCCATCAACAAATACGGCAAGCAACTTCTCCATATTCATTCAATATGGAAACCATCACATTGACAGTTCTCGCAAGTCCCATACCAACGCTGCTCAACCAGACATAAGTCCCCGGCAGCACCACCGCGGAACCGACTATCACTTTGTCACTGTACAGGCCTTCACAGTCATCCTATTCCATCTCCTCCAGGTGGCTTTGCTCGACATCTCTGCATGCATCTCCATTGCAACAACCAACTCTCGTGACCCGGAAATCGCCACAGGAGTCGCAGTGGGAGGATTCGTGCTTTACGTTGACTTGACAATCTTCTACGGGTACGCTATATTGTCAAATTGGGGTGACATGGGAAAATTCTTCGCGGCTTTCGGTTTTAGGAGGTGGATTAGCGATTTGCTTCCGTGCGGTCTTGGCTGCGCTGCTGCTCGGTGTGGTCTGGAGCTTTGTGCGGGCGCGAGATATGTGGAGTCAGCATCGAAGGAGGAAGGATGTCGAAGGTCTGTCGGACTTGGAATCTCTATGGAAAGGAGATGGGGATGTATGAGCTGGAGAGCCTGTGAGCAGGACGCGTTGTTGTGATATGTCTGTTAAGAATCGATAGAAGTGGTACGGAGTACTTAGCGTCCATCGACTCAATTCGTTGAACCTCATGGGGTCGTCCGACATCTGCTTTCAAGATGCCAACTCGTGCTTTTAGATGGAGAGAAAGAAACCTAAGTGCCAAGAAAAGAGAAAAGGCGATCAGCCCGCCAGTCAAATCCCGTTTCGAGAAATCTCATCACTGCTTTCTCAAGAAGGATTTGACTGGCAGGTTGATCGCCCTTTCTATTTTGCTGGCATTGCGGAATGTTTCTCTCCATCGCGAGTTCGTGGTCGTTCGGTGGATTGGCAAATTCATCGAGCTAATCACTTTCGTCGCTTCTGGTAGCTGTGATGGTCAGTTGCGCAATAGTGAGGTTGGGGAAATGTGTAATCGTATTTATGATGAGACGTACTTTCGGGATCTGGGAGGTTCCTCGGCGGAGTGATGTAGGCGTGGACTGTTGTGAGATCATAAGCGGAGCAGAGCCGACCGATTTGATTTGAATCAAGCTTAGAAGAGTAAAATGAAGGGATGGAGGGAGTGGGAGTTGGCAGGTCAGATATGGTGTGCACCACTATATTGCAGAGCTACGACGGGTACAATTGGTTCATCATACCGATGGTGTAGAAAGCTTAAGCCAGCCAGTTCGCCCAGCCTCACTCAAGTAGCCCTGCGCGGCCTTCGCGGGCCCGAGTTTTGGTCAAGTGGTGTATGCAATGATGCGTCGGGTGGGAATTCGGATGTGCAGCATGACAAACATCGCCTTGAATGTTCAAATGAGTATCTTCAGAGAGTTGTGCTGCTTCGGTGTGATCTTCTGCCGCCGCTTGTAGTAGTTCTGAGTCAGATCTTGAGGCACACGACACAGTCCAGCCATCGCCGTGCAGCTGGAAGGACCTTAGAGACGGGTTCGGAGAACAATGCCCTGGTTTTCTACATTTCCAAGACAGAGAGTCGGTGTCGGCGGATTGTTTAGAGCTGACCACATCTGCAATTGGCATCATGGTAGAGAGCGGCGAATTAACCACCATATCGCCGCCAAGCGCCGTGTCAAGGATATTCGCTGAGCAGGTCCCCGAAACCTGTATTTTGTCGGTGTTATCTATGCTGGGATTTGCTGTGTCGAGCAATGTATGCCACCGCCTTGAGCAGCTAGCTGGTGGATTGGGACCTGGACGATTTCTCTGCCAGGAAAATTCTCACCAATGACCTTGGCAGCATTGGCGTCACTTTCAGCATCCCCCAAAGCAGACACAATGACTGCTCCGTTGACAATATGGAAGTTAACGTACGCCAAGCTCGGGCCTGTCTCGGGTGCATAGTTCTTGCCAAGAACTATGGCTGGATCTGGTTCTTGGATGTCAACTGTCTTGAATGCTCGACCTTTGGCATCGGTCTCCTTCGCCAACACAGCCCTCAACGCATCATATGATCGGCGGTCTCCGGGGTGCTGACTGAAGGGCCTGCTGACGACGACAGTATCAGGCGCAGTAAATCGTGCTAGGGCGTCGATGTGGTCATCTGTAATATCTCGGCCTCTTTCACCCGCGATCCAGATGGTCTTCTCAATACCAAAACACTGCTTAAAGTAACCCTCCATGCTGTGCTTATCAATTCCTGAGTTGCGATTTGGATTTAGCACCGCCGACTCCGTGGCATGGTGCCATCGCCATCCCACATCAGGCTACGCACGCGACCTGATAGAAAAAGATCACGAGTCCAGCAGATCGGGCAGCACTCCTGCTTAGCTCGGCTGGAGCTGCCGCTTTGGGGAATGGATACACCAAGGCTAAAGGTTGAGCTGAGCAAGACCTCCTCTGTTCTCAACCCACACTCCACTCCACTCCAACCTCTCTGCAAGTGTCTCCAGGGCCGAATCTCCACCTGCACGGCTGACACCACGAATGCCAGCAATGAGAAAGCTCAAGCTTTTCTCAAATTGGTCTTGCAACACGGCAATGCTGTCAGGATTGGTGGTCTTGGCAAGGAGCTCACTCAACTCCAACATGCCTGTAATGGCATCTCGTACAGGTTCCAGCCTCGCCGACAGCAGTAAACTATTTTCGAGACTCTTGCTGTAGTTTGTCCAAACATCTACCATTCCATCGATGTCAAGCGCGGCCTCCAAATGCTGCTGTGCGCTTTCATGTATGCCGTGTGAAGCGGTCGTGACATAAGACGACAGGATATCAGTGAAATTGATGAGTCTCTGCCGCAGAGGAATGAAGTTGGAGGAGCGCGGTACAGATCGCAGGTCGAGGAAGCTCTTTCCAAGCAAGCTGCTTGCAAGGTAGACTTGTAGCAAGAACGCAAAAGCTCGGCTGTGCGGGAGTGATGTGCGGCACCTTGTAATATTCTGCAAGGGCCAAGCAAATGTGTACTCCAGTTTGAAAGCTGCAAGTCTGCGGACGAAGGACCCCTTGGATGATGCTGCCAGTTCGTCGGCAATGCGGACCTGTATACACTGGTCGTTCACTTGCGCCACATTGCTGAAAGCAGTCTGTGCAACCTCGCTCAACAGGAATTGATCGCTCCAAGGTTCCTGCTGTTCATTGTTCGTAACACGTTCAACCATAGTATCAGCGAAGGTCTCGAATGCTGTCCCATCTTTGGAGAAGAAGACATATGGGATGGCCAGCATCATCTGCCTCAAACCATGCTCATTCCATAGCTTGAATCGCAGGAGCGGCGTGCAGTCGGTACTGATCGATTCGAGCCAGGATTGTAGTGATGTGTCCAAGCGTTGTGAAAAGGACTTCAGTGAGCCAGACCGTAGCTCAGGAATGATGCCACCGAAGGGTGGCATCAGATTTCTGAGGTCAAATGTCTCCAGTCCGTCACCAACCGTTTGATCTAGACAGCGGAGAAATGAACGGGCTTTGCCGAGAGAGAATATCTGCTTCGCAGCAAAGTGCACGCATCTTGGAGCAAATGGCGATCCATCTCGCGTAACATTCATAACGTATCGATTGTGCCATAGTTCGGCAAGCTCACAACGCGCATTCGCATCTTTGACAAGTGGTATACCCTGAGCGGATGTTAAGAGGGTACCTGTCATGATCCATGTTGCAATCGACCGAAGATATGTCCTGAGGCCGTCGAGAAAGACGGTAGCGAGCACCTCAAAGAGGAGTAGGTCTTCTGACATCTGGGCAGAGCATGCCTGATCATAGAGTGAGTCGAGCAAGCTGAGTTGACTGGTGCGCCCATCGGACAGAGAGAAGACCTGAATGATGGACGCAAGTTGTGCGAGAGCACGAGCTGCCGATTCTGCCAATACGACAACATCAACAATACTGACGACTGTGGCTATCTTTGAAGTGATGAATCGCTGTTCGATCTCGCCCAGCTTGGACGAGAGCGCGCCCAACAAGTCATTTGTAGCGGCCTGCATGGTTCGTATGTGCATAGCAGGCTGCACACTTTTGGTCCAACTCCGAAGAAAGTTCAGACTGGATCCCAATTTTGTGCAGCGGAGTAAGACGTCTATTGTGGCATCGTTGCTGGTGCTTGCCATTCGGATTCTGCTCGGCAAAGTCACTCGGCCTGTAGCAGCCGCAACGATGAATAGATCGGTGGGATATCCTCGAAGCATTGTCAGGGTCTCGCGAACTAATTGCAGCTCGGAAAGCGGTCTGCCTTTTTGAGACGGACGCTGAGCCTGCCAAATATCTCGTCCAGCTTGAACATTGGCAAGACATTCGCTATCTGGCTGCGTGAGGTGCAGACGAGCAAGAGCGCCAGAGTCATCACTGCCGACCGAGGTGGCAGTGGTAGAAATTGTCGGCTGAGTGTCATCATCATCTGGACCACTCCCCAGTTCGTCGCCACTAGAATGGTAGGCAGCCTCGACATCGTCCCATATGTCGGCTTCATCCAGAGGGTCTTGAGCAATGATTTCTTGCCAAGTCAGCTGGACATCTGGTGAGGCACTCTTGTTCAAGTTGACAACGTCTGGAAGCGCTGTCTTCTCAGCTGGCCGGTCAGAGAGGTCGAGGAGAAGGGCAAGAACTTCCGGCATCCATCTCAAGTCCGTAGGCAGTTCTTCCAAGCGGCTTTGAAGTGCTTCAGCTAGATCGTCTCGACCCAGGATTTCCAGCTTCTCCGTCAACCCTTCGAGCCTGGCCTTCACGGCAAACTGATTTATGCGAGCATGGCTTTGATCTTTGAGGCCTCTCAAGGTATGATGTTTGAGCGCCTTGAACGTGGCATTTTCAGGTGTTCGGCCAGTGACAGCAGTGACCAGACTCTGAGCGAGCTCGTCGAGTCTCGCTGCGTGTGCCATGCTCCAGTGTCGACATTATGCTGTGTTTGTGTGACCAAAGGACGACGACGCGCTGTTGACGCGAAAGTTCTCTATATAGATAAGCACAAGCCACACATTCCGTGAAGCCACTCTTTCGTCGATCTGGAGTACAAGACAGGGGATCAACATGCAAAAATCATCACTCATGCATCTTTAAACACTAGCTCGACGGGAACGATATACGGACAGAGCAGTGAGGAGACTCAATGCCACGGAGGCTCCATACCACATCCCATCAGTTCAAAGCATCGAATCATGTCCGACGACCCCTTTCAAGAAGCGCAAGCCGATGTGCTCTCCTTACTACAACAGACGCGCCCCCTTCTGCAGTCATATCTACGCATACGATCAACAGCGTCAAGCGCAAATGCACCCGAACTTCGAGAAGCCAGAGACGAGCTCGAGAGCAACCTCACAGATCTTTCGGCAGACCTGTCAGATCTGGTAGATTCAGTCAAGGCAGTTGAAGGAGATCCTTACAGATATGGCCTCGACGTAACGGAAGTTGGGCGGAGAAGAAAACTCGTACGGGATGTAGGCGGTGAGATTGAGGATATGCGGCGGCAAATGCAGTCCACCGTGGCTGCCGCAGATGCGAATCATCTAGCACATCCGGACCAATTTGGGATGGATGACGATGACGATGACGGAGACTATGCTGCGTGGGAAGAGCAGAGACAAATGGAGATCATGCACGAGCAGGACGAGGCGCTGGATGGTGTCTTCCAGACTGTAGGCAATCTCAGGGCGCAGGCAGACACTATGGGCCGGGAGTTGGAGGAGCAGGCGGAGCTTTTGGAAGACACCGAAAATATCACGGATCGAGTGGGAGGGAAGCTGGCGACTGGCATGAAGAAGATTCGCTATGTCATTGAAAAGAATGAGGGTGAGTTAGAGATGATGCGAAAACATATTGAAAGGAAAGAAAGATCGGTCGAATCCTCACTGACAATACCCACAGACCGCTACTCAAGCTGTTGTATCGCAGCATTGATCTTTGTGCTGATCTTGCTGCTCATACTGCTTCTTGTTCTCTAACGCCGACATATGCCAAGAGCTGTGGCTCAGTGTTTGACCCGAACCTCGATCTCGAGGCCGACGCGGAGAGCTTCAACATCATCAACCTCAACCCTTCAACATTGCAACCGACATAACATGCAAGGCGACAGTGAGTGCATACTTAGATAACCATACTCCCCATATGCTGACCTTGTAGACTCACATCCACTGCTGCAACAGACAGCGCTAAGTGTCAACCCCTTCATTGACCTCCCAAAGGCCCCAACTTTACCCCACAACTACGCTTCGCTCCCATCCACACTGCCGCCTTCGATCCTGCAATCTCCTCCTGCACCTTCGAATCCGGAGCTTCCAGGCTACGTGACATCATCGTCAGGCTTCGCAGCGCATCCAAAGACGATTATAGCACAGAACAAGTCACTACTCGAGCAGATCGAGAAGCAGCGGAAGCATGCTGAAGAGGAGGTGTTTCAGTGGGAGCAAAGCATAAGGGATCGCGAGCTCGCAGAGAAGAGACGCAAGGCGCCTGGCTATTTGGATACTGAGGTCCACATATTGGAACCGGCCAAGACCAACGCAGATGTACCACAGGTCGGAGGTGCAAGCTTGATGGACGAGCCGGCACCGCCATCGCGCCAACCCAGTATCAACAAGCAAGTTGACGATCTGGGCGATGCAATGGATAGGGCCTTTGGGAGGAGCGAGCTGGGTTGAGCGCCGATGTGCGATATTGAGATCTGCCCGACTCTCCGGATCGCGTGCCCTGGAAATATTGCTACACCATGCGACAGAGGCGGCCTGCCCTGCATTCGCAGCTTGAGAAGACTATCCCACTGCCATCGAATTAGTCGATCCGAATGGAAGACATACTGGAACATACTCCGGAGCAGTCAGTGGCTGGAAATCTTCATCCCCGTCTGCAAGCCTTTACTAATGCTCAAATGCAGTGTGCCGATATTGGTTGGTCGCTTGGAGACGCATTCATGAACGCATGTCTTCAGTACTACAACCTTGCTCAAAGCGATGGTATGGCTGGGTCACAGTGTTGCCAATTGCAGTCGCATGGAGAGCCATGCAAGAATTATGCCAAGTGATTTGCTGTTGGACATGTGAGCTGAGGCAGTGGTCGGCGAAGATGGTACTTTCCGATGGAAAGAGCTTCTCTGTGGACGCAAGCGACAAAGGCTTCGCTATCACCAGGAATTATTCCTAGCAAACATTGTATAGAGAAACTCTGCAGCCGCAGATTCCACCGGACGATCCGCCGCGCCTACATATATTAGCTAATATTCCTGTCTCTGATTGCTTTGGTTAACGCTGACCCTAGGAGCAAGACTGAAGTCGAAGAGAGCGGTCCACGAAAAGCGCAGCGCGTCCAGAAGACATCATTCTTTTACAACTGGGCGACGTCGATTGCTCAACAGTACATCTCGTTTCAGCGCCGTACCCGAATGTCTACGCCACCACCCGCAGAATTCCATGGAGACTTTCTAAGGAGTGAAGTTCTCTCGTTTGGTGTCTCAGGGCATGTGGAATGGTCTGACACCGGCTTCGCACTCAAAACCGCGTGGCGTAACGAAGCAAAAAATGGATGCTCCGGACTTGTGCTTGAGGCAAAGATATATCAGATCCTCGGGAAGCATGGTCGTCTTCTCGCCTTGGAAGGATGGGATCCTGAGGAAAGCGTCATCACCCTGGAACTCGCACCGAATGGCTCGCTGAATGATTATTTACGCGACCATCCGGACATCTCTACCCAGCAGCGGAGGGAGTGGGCCCTCGAATGTGCAGAAGGTCTAGCAGTCCTGCACGCCGCCGAGATCATCCATTTCGAATTCAAGCCAGAAGACTTGCTTCTCGATGGAGCATTGCACATCAAACTCATTGATAGTCTCAGGTGCTCAGACTGCCTTGGCACGCTATTCCCCTTCGGGGGCGATGCCGTAGGTAGTCTAAAGGAACATCGGGCGGTTTTAGTAGATACTACTTAGCTACCGCCGACGATAACTCACAGCGCGTCTATAGGTAGAGTTTTACAATTTTTATATTAATCGATTCGCGTCGACGAGTTTTAACTTTTTCCTTATATAATTTTTTATATATGTATAATATATAGAAAGATAGTTTAAAAAGAAAAATAAACGAATCCGAATCCGACGGTTTTTAAAATCTTAAAATCCCTTTTATACTCGCTATACTTAATATTTTTCTAAGAAAAAAATTCGACGATATAGCGTAAATTTTTCTCTATAGATTCTATTTTTTAGATTTTTTATTAAGGGCGTCGTTGTCGCGTCGCTACCGTTTAAGGCAAAAACCTTAAATTTAAAGCTAAGTTATATCTACTAAAAGGGCTCGTTGTTCCCTTAGACCTCGCCTAGCGAGAGTGGGTCCGGCGAGGTATGAGGAACTAAGACTAACTCCTTAACTTTGGCAGCGCATCTCTTCGAGGCTCCAGGCCTAATGTGTATAGTCCGTCACGATACTCGCACTAGGGAAACTCACCGGAAGACACGTGGCCTGCGCCTACTATCATCTATAGTAGTAGTCTACTATAGACGTGGATCCTACTACTCTAGTCGTCTATAATAGATCTAAATCGCTAGTAGATATCTATAGGCTCTATCTCTAGTAGATTTAAGACTGTGTCTAGCCTTAAGTTATGACAAGTAGTTATTCTATCTACCTACACTTTATGTAGAAAGCCTGAGGTTATCCTAACTGTTCTTGGCATCTAGTATTCTCTGAGACTACTAGGCTCTTGCTACATTACTGTTATAGAGGCCAGGCAGGAGGGAGGCACACACTAGTTAATGGGTACGTGCACCTACAGGTTACCTTCTTCTCCTAAGCAGATAGACTTAGCATTATTATCTAATAATATAATGACTTTATACTATAACAAAATAGTAGCTTTACTACGGTAACTAGCTAAAGGCACTAACCGTCGCTATACGGACTAAACTGTCGACTATATAGACTAAACCGTCTACCCTACGGACTAAACTATTAACTATATAGACCAAACTATTAACTCTATAGACCAAAATCCGCGAATAAGTCCTCCGGTTTACGGATTCCTACTAATCTTCCGTACTAATACTAACTAGTAGAAAGCCGTACGCGATAAGCTACTTAGTAAATAACTATAGGTCTACGAGAACCGAGATCCGCGACCTACCTCGCCGCCGCGGCACTTATTTACTATTATTAATACCTTTATTTACTAAAGGAAGGGACCCTCGAAGTATAAGTAGTTACGTTACGAAACCGCGTCTAGTATAAGTAATCGCGGCACGCTATTCGAGTAGTCGCGGGTACGTACCTCCCTCGGTAGTAGCCGAACTACTACCTCGTCCTTAGATCCCTCCTTAAGCTTACTAAGGTCGTTACTTTCTATCTTCGTAGTCGGCTACGGAGTAGCATCGAATTAGTTAGTACCTTAACCTTAGGTCTATATAGTATCGCTAGATACTTAGCTTACCGTAGCCGCCTTCGAAAGTTACGAATTCCTAGAATTATAGGAAGATCGCGACTACCTAGTTTCTAACGCTTATAACCTCCTCGCCTTCTTAAAGCTTCGCGAGTACCTAGCGAAACTCCTCGTAGGTAATTTCTATTACCGCGTTATAGCTATTACTTAGTAGTATAATAATCCCGCTACTAAAGAGGCTCCCTATCGACTAAGATCGATGTCTAGAGAAGCTAAGTCTACTAACTAAGGCGAGAAAGAGTAAGGCCCTAAATAGCTCCTAACCTAGTCGGAGGTTATTAGTACCTAGGTTTCTACGCCTAACTTTTCTTATCTCGTAGCCTAGGAAATTAATCGGCTAACCTAGAGTTAGCGTTTTAATAAATACTTCGCTCGCTAGCTAGAAGAATACTATAAGTCTACTACCGAAGACGTACCTTCGGAAGGTAGTAATCGTAGTCGAAGAAAGTATTAGATCCCTCCTAAGCCCGTTAGGAAGATAATAGAAACTTTAGCTATTAGAAGAGAGACTTCTATAACGATAGATAAGGGTAGACGTAAGGTCGATCCTCCTATAGTAGCTAAAGCTAAAGAGACCCCTACCGCTACTAGTAGCGGTAGACGTAAGGATCTTCCCTTCATAATTAATCCGCCTCCTTAAATAGGTCCTACCGCTACTAGTAGTAGTAGACGTAAGATTCTTCCCTTTATAATTAATCTACCTCCTTCTACTACCTACGAGAACTTCGGTAACTATCGTAAGCTAAGCGCCTATAATCCTAGTTCGGAGAGACCTCCGACGGTAATTTTAGTATCTAGCCGCCGCGCGAGTAGCTCGCTTTCTTCCGAAGATAATAAAATGTCGGAACCGGTTACGAACGGACGTAAGGCTAGCTCGACCGACTTAAGGGCTTAGCTTATAGAATAAATAGTAGAAGAACGTAAAGCTATATAAGTAAAGATGTAAGAGCGTAAAGCTATATAATAAGCTAGAATATAGGAAAAGATATAAGAGCGTAAAGCCTTATAGTAAGCTAGAATATAGGAAATGTAAGATTCTATCGAAGATAGACTTAGAGAAGCGTTCGAAGATAGTAGAAAGGAAGCTATAAAAGATAGAAGAAAGGTACTAGTTACCGCTAGCCCTACTCCGCCCGTTTCCGAAGATTATAGAATTAACCCTCGACCGACGTCTACGAGCTAGCTATTTAACCCTACACCTACTAAGTAGCTAGTAACTATTACTACTCGATAGCTAGTAACTATTAATAATAACGCTAACGCTAATAGTAATAACGCTAATAGTACCGACTATAAGTACGATAAGCTAGAGAAAGTAATCCTCTAGCTTACCTCGATTATGTAGAACTAGATAGCTTAAAAGGGCGAGAACGAGAATATAACCGAGCTAAGGGTTACGCCGTAAGTACGGCCGTACTTAATAGCCGCGTAATAGAGAACGGTAGGCTAGCTATAGATAAATAGAAGAATAGCCGATAGCTAGCTACGAGTATAAGATTCGTATAATTAGAGCTAGCCTACTCGCCGATCGGCGGTATACGAATAGTAGCTAGATCCGTACGTACTACTAGGCGGAGCCGGTAGACCTAGGTACCTACCGTACCTTACTAGAGGAGAGAACTCGGCTTTTAACTTTAGGTCTACTAATTAAGGCTATAGCGTACGAGACGTACCTCCGCGAGACGCTCCTCTACGAGACGCTCCTCTATTAGAATATTCTACGAATTCTAGCCCGTAGAAATTTAAGCCTAAGTCTATCGGTTTCTTTAATAAGGACCTTATCGACTATAGAGAGAGTAAGGACTTAGGTCCTATAATGTATAAAGGTAATATAGCTTACTACCGCGATATATTCGTATTTATTACTCGTCTCGATATAGCTATTTAAGCCGAGGAATACTTAGCCCGCACCTTGCGTCTATCCCTCTATCGCTGCCTCTAAGGTTCCGCCTTATATTAGTACATGTACGCCCTTACTAATACTTACCGCTCCGCTCTAGGGGAAGGCCTAGGCATCGAGGACTAGAAGGTAGCTCTACGCGAGTAATTCCGATTAGACCCTCTCGTCGCCGTACGTAAGCTAGAAACGGAATACTACCGTATTAAGGAAGTCGCCGCGCGCCGCTCCGTTAGTTCCTACGTTATAAATGTTATACGCCTCGTATAGTAGAGCGGGACTAAGTTACTCTTTAGTTAGATTAATCTAGTATATCGGAAGGTAGCGCTAGAGCTCCGAAATAATCTAGAAGTACTTACCCTTAGCTAGACTTACTAGACCCTAATCGATACGATATAAGCTTACTACGTTACCTAGATCGAGCTATACCCCCTAGGTAGTAGGACCTCCGATTTCTATAGCGGTAAGTTAACTAATTTCCATAGGCGCGACGGCCTAGTAGGAGGTAGGTTCGTAGACCTAGGGTTCTCCTCTAGGCCTCGTAATAACTCTAGACGCGCGCCTTTCTACCGTAGTAATAACCCCTTTAATAACTATCGATAGCGCCCTAATTCCTAGTAGTAATAATCTAGAGCCTAGACCTACCGACCTTAGGTCTATAGTAGCTAGTCCGGAGCCTAAACCTACCGACCTTAAGCTTACGGTAATTAGCGAGCCGGAAACGTAAGCGAGCGCATAGTAGATACGAGAGGTCTCCTATAGCATCCGAATCCTTAGAGACCTTCGATAAGGAATGTAGGAAACGTAGGAAGTACTATTCCTATAAACTTCGGCGCTAATGTCAGGGAACCAACCCGACTCGTGACTAATTCGTGAACGCCTCGGTAGCGTCCCGTACCCGACTCGTAGGGCTTAGCGCACCGAGGAAAACTCTTTACTTACTCCTTTCCTTTTCGAGTCCTTTAGGTATTATTACATAGAGAAATCTAACTACTACGTCGTATCTATATACCTATTTATTTACTCCTCTTATAGTATAATACCTCCTATCCCTCCGGGGGAATAGTAGTATAGACTCGAGGCCCTCTCGTGCCCGGTCCGTCGTTAGTACGGCACCCTATAAAACCTTAGCTAATCTTAGCGGATGCCGTAGAGTAAGAGAACTAGGAAAACTACTTAATCCTTATTAAGCATATCCTTACGCTCGCGCTCTCGTAGTAGAAGCTAGATACCCGCTAGCGGAACTACGGCGCTAGGAATACGACTAGCTACCGAAATAACCTCTAATCGCTAACCCTTATAGGTTATTAGGACCTTAGAGGAAGAAGACGTAGAAGAGGACTATTTCGAAGACGTACCTACGGTACTACGTACCGATTCTAGTACGTAGACGTCTCTAACTATAACGGAGGTAACCTAAGAGGAGCTAGCTTAGCTAGTTCCTCTAGTTAATTAGAAAGTAAAGCTTTAAGAAGAGATCGCGAGGCTCGACTCGCTAGATGTAACCTAACTCGGCGATAAAGACCTTAAGAAACATCTTAAACGGTCCTAAGCCTTAGTTAACATCTTCGAGTAGAGATACGGGAAGCGTAAACGCGCCGACTTATCCTCCTTAGAGGACCGAGATAACGACGAAGCGCCCCCGAAGTAGGCCTAGAACCCCTTACGGGACCTCTTACGCCTAAAACCTCCGACCCTAAAGACTAAGCGCTAGGAAGACTATAACATCTAGTATTCTAATATTAATAACTAGTAGCGGATAGCCGACACGCTATAAGATAGCGATCGCCGAACCCGCTAGGCTATTTAAGGTATCGAAGAGAAGTCGCTAGTAAATATAGTTAGCCGCCGAACCGATACTAAATCGCTTACGTAGAGAGAGTTAAGGGATCTTATCGAAGAAACTATTAAACCCGTATCTACTAGGCGTAGCGAGCTCGCGAAGGCGTACTATAACGCCTCGTTTAAATAGGGCTAATCTATCGGCGAGTTCTTTC